>OZ026625.1:44461993-44469493 GCA_964020975.1 Hermodice carunculata
TTCACAAGAATCTGTATGACAATAGGTACATGCTTAATATCTGACCTTTCCATCGGTAAACTTCCATTGTTAGACCAGAGTCATAAAACAATATATGGAAGCAACCTTACCTTGGCTTGCTTGAAGACGTTTCCTTAATGTGTTCATGACACGTGCACGGTAGTGGCAAAAATGTCTTTCAGGTTTAGCACAAAATGGAATATGGAGGCACGAAATTCATCCATGTGTGGGTAACAGAAAGCTGTCATAGTTCATAGTCATGTTGGAAAGCTTTCCATTATTTTGAGTTCCTAAGGTAAGGCCAATTGAAATTATGATATCGAATGCGCCAGTTAAAAGTGAAATACGCAAGCATTGTGTGGATGTTTTACAACCAATTTGCAGGTATATTGGTTAATATATTTGTGCTTGTGAAGACGTGCTATTTTTCTTGTTTTATTGCACATCATGGTAAACAAATGTAATTTGATGATTTCTATTTACTGCGACAGTGACCAAGATTAGCAATAAGCTGTGTTTGTTCCTGTTATGGTGAACTCAAATAATTAAAGATCTGCCTCAAATTGAGATGTATTATGCGCGCCTATAGTAAACTCATACCTGATTTCTTGGATAACTCATATTTCTAAGGATAAGCGAAATAGGTTAAAATATATATTGGGAAATAAAATTCTGGTAATTAAAATAATTGGTTGGACATTCAGATGCTATATAATTTGTTGAGTATGTCACAAAAAATGGCCAATCATAATTTATCAGGCAAGGAAGAACCCCTTGACAGTTGTTGGTCTTATAGTGGAGGTAGAGTGTGTTTATAATGTTCCAGATTCATAAATATCACATAAACGATGTAGGCCCACTTTACTCTTTTGCTGTAAACTTAGATGACTGACAAGTCGGGAGAACTAAAAGGTGATAGGCCTAACAGGTCTCTTTTTATTTTTGGCAGAAGTAATGAAATTTGTGTTTTGGGTGGTTAGGCCTATACATTTTGGGAAAGAACTAGTGTCTGCAGTTAATGATGAATATTTGTAAGGTTGAGAGGACCGGTATAAAACCACCAGTCGCCTTTTATGGGTGACTGCCTGTCTCAAGTCAGGAGCGAAATTTATTTCTTCACATTGGTATTGGAAGAGAAATGTTAATGCTTCGGCAAGTCTGAAATCTCTTTGCTGTCATTGTTGGGTTTGGAATTAATAAATATGGATCATGTTTTTCCGTACTATTAGGTCTGGGGAAGGGGGTATAAGACGCAGTATTAAGGGGAACTCCTGCTCAATTTTGATTAAAAAATTATTTTTCTATGATCAAGACTCGGGTTTTGCAGGTTTAATTGATTCAGCTGGCTCTAACAAAAAATAGCAGGTGATATGAATCTGCATACTAGTATTGAATAAATTGTGGGGTAAGAAAACATGTTAGGCCAAGGGTAATCCTTGCTATGAATGCTAGTTGTTTTAATTATTTTTACTTTGTTCTGGAATTTTCAACTCCGTTTCCCAAACACCATCTCGGGTTTTCCTAAAAAAAATGGAGAGGGAGTACATTTATTGTATTTTCACCTACTGTCTTGATTGGATAGCAAAGCGATTGTTTCCCGGAGAACTTTTGGGGATAGCAATGCAACATCATATTCAGTCAGGTCTATTCCATTGGCCTCTCTCTGGGGATTTGGGTTAAAATTCAAAATGTTGGACCCAATTTTTTCTGTACCTATGATATAACTAGCTATCCTACCTTTATGTCGCCATGTTTAGTAGAAGAAGTGCTCTTGGGTTCTGTAAATGTCAAATGAAAACCATAAGTGTAACTCTTGGTTCCATTGTAACTAAATTATTGTTTCATATTCTGATATTTTGCAAAATAAGTAATGTTTAACATCATGAAATGGTTCACCAAGGTCGATGTTGCATCCCTAAATGCTTTTAGTGCTGGGATCTTGACAGGTCACATAGCAATATACATTTATGCATTTGAGTTTTGGAAAATACACGGTTTTTATTAAATACAGTTTGAGACAGTTGTCATGGAAACCATGTTGGTCAGGCTTTTTGATACGTTGGTCACCTGCATATCCACATGAATTCAGGAAAGTTCAATTCGAACATATTCGTGAGCATAATATATTTGGAAATTTTGTGAGTTAGGAACTGTTGCCATAAGAATGCTACCAATAGACCTCAGAATATGCGTTGCTTAAATTATGTCAAGGTCACTCGAGGTCCCATAACATGGCCGCCGTCTTGGATTGTTCCTCTTTTTCATCACATTCTCTCATTATTGGACAAGCAAATAACATAAATATAAATCAATCCCAAATATGCCTTGAATGGTCAGAAATACAGTGCAGATGATAAATTTTCTACAATTCATACTACTTTGGCTCTGAAATTAATAATTCAGTAGGAATTTGCCATAATGTTGCCACATAGAACCAAGTGGGACTTCCATTTGACTGCCTCTGGCTGCCAACATGCAGTGTACCCCACTCGACCTTTTACACGTATCAATATTGACAGGTGCCTGCCATAACTTCAAAAACCCGTATAAAATTTACAATGGCATTCCAATCGCCAAAATTAATGCTATGGCGGGGAAGTGTACATTATACCGGTGATATTTAGCGCAAATCCGTGGTTCTTTCAAGCAAAATTACCAACAAAGTGATCTAGGAAGGCAAGTCTACCTATATGCGGACTCAGACCGCACCGGTAATTTGCTTGAGTCTGTGTATAGGCGCACTGCGACTGGAAAGTGTAAATGACTTGGTCTGCAGCACATTTGTTGACTTGAGCCGTTACTGTAATATTCATTGGCTCTTAGGCAGATCAATTTTTTTGTTTGCTATCAGTCCCTATTACATGGAATATGGTTTGGCACGCAAGGAGGTTCACGGAATGACTAGGCCCTGCAAGGTTGCATAGGGACAGCCTGATTTAGTCAACCCGTGGTAATGTGCATCTTTTTCTATTTATTTGAACCTTAGCTAACTCTAAGGGCAGACCTGTTCAAGATCAATCAGCTAATCAGTCAGTCAACTGGGCTATGAACCATGTTTTTTTTTTTTTGCTGACATGTCATTTAGATTTGGCAACAATGATACAAGGTACAAGATTTTTATTGCCTCATTCCATACATGTTCGATAGAGTAATTACAGGATACACGCATTCAAATAATGTATAAGAACTAATTATTTTGATTACCACAGTACAAAAATAATTATATAATGAGCAACAGTAAAGTTCCAATTTTGCTGCCATAAAAACTGTACACTTATGTTAATGCATGACCATATTTATCTCAGTAACTGTACAATAGTGGCACAAAGTGTAAACCCAGCAATGTGCGCCTCTCTCTCCAAACAACAGTAATTATCATGCACTGATTTAAAGTATTATGTCTGTTAGTGCACACTTTTTGCTGGAAGCAGTGAAGTAGCAGTTCAGACCCAAACAAATATTTTCTTTTTCATATATGTCAGAACTGTATGTTAAATTGTCACCACGGCTGCAGCATTATCACACTATAGTCACTGGTCATTCTTTTGTGGTATGCCTATTATTATTATTATTATTATTATCATCATCATCATCATTATTTTTATTATTATTATTATTATTATTATTATGATTGTCATTGTTATTGTTGTTGATGTTATTATTATTATTATTATTATTATTATTATTATGATTGTCATTGTTATTGTTGTTGATGTTGTTATTATTATTATTATTATTATTATTATTATTATTATTATTATTATTATTATTATTATCTATTTATTTATTCATTTGTTTTTCAAAATATTTGTAATAGTTTTGCCAGTGACAGACAGTATTGAATACAACAACACTTTTAATCTCGCTAATGTTGGGGTCAATTATGAGCACGACTAAGTATGTTCTCAATCATCAGTTTTCATATCTTCTGTCTGTAAACAAAATTTTGGGAATATACCCTGATTGTGACTTTTGTGTTTTATTGGTTTGCTTTATGCTAATGTGTGGCTATTAACCAATGGTTTTGCCTACCAACAACTATATGTAATGGCTATCTGACTGTCAGGGACCATACAGAGGACAGCGTGCCCTGCGTGAATACTCAATAACGATTATGTTTTGTATTATTAGTGGATTGTAAACACTCCTCTGCATTGATGGCGATATACTCCTTATATTTTTGCCGCAGTTTTATAGCGTCTTTACTCACAATTTTGGGGAAAAGAAATCTACACAAGAACCCGATCTGTGTTATGATATGCATTAAGTACCATGAGCTTTAACACCAATTCCAATGCTGGACCATCGAACAATTATAGAGTAACAAGGTCTTTCAATTTTGTTCCACTTTTGTCAATGTGATAAAGTTCTACGTGTAGATACGACCGTTTATTTCCTTTTGGTTGAGTTTAATACACTTGTTTCATGTACAATGCTATAGTACTATGTCAGTCACTTTATGTGTATTTATTTCTAGGATTTATTAGGCCATATATTCAGTAATGTTTATTTCATGTGGATAGAACTTCTTTGAGTTTTTCTGCAAATAGTTTTATTTCTTAAAGGGGCCGTTCATAATTTTAGATATTTTTACAAGTGTACAAAAGTCACACTTTTTGGGACCCAAATCCCCTTTTGAAATGGTACAGTCGATAAAATCAACATTTTGGTATCACAAGCAAATAGATGATTTTGCTGTTGGGACATTGCTGAGTTTAGTAAGAATGGTCACTTGAAAGAAAAGAGTTTAATAACTGTTTCACATATAAGTTTTATTCCATGTAAAGAAAATGAAACAAATTAAATACCATACCAGATCAAGAATATACTATTGGTACATGAGCAGAAGTACTAGCGTAAGGCTTACTTCAGTGACAAGTAGCATCTTTCAGTTGTGTATACATGTGTTAGACTCCAGACGAAAACATTAGTTAAAGTGCATTAAAACAGGGGTACCAGTCGTGCATTTAACTTTGTATTTTTACATGTACCCTAAAATGAACTGTTCTGTTTTATCACTGTCATTGTCATTTACTTGAGTCACCTTGTTTCACCACATCCCTATTTCTTTCGGTCGACGCTTTGCAAGTTTGTGGCCTGTTAAACTTTGGTGCTTAAGGAGTTTATAACTGGTATCAGAAGACACATTGCACACTTTACATTATGACTGGCTGTGATCTTTACTCCAGAGTCATCCAGTTGGTCTCTTTTTCCACCATGCAAATCTAAATTAAAGAATGCGGTTGTGCCATGCCAAATAGACATATTATTCTGTCTCACTATTTTTGTCTGTCTCACTAATTTTCTCTGTCTCTCATTCTCCTTTAACAGCTTTTCTTCTGTTATAAACTCCATTTAGATGCTAGAATAAACTACAGTGGGACAAAAACAAAGATGTTTTGTCCAATTTTTGAAGTGTACACTTCGCCTTGAGCCCCTCCCACAGTGTGCATTTTCTACTATCATAAAAAATGTCTACAATTTTTGATGGCCCTTAAACAGTTTTTAAAACAATGTCCAGTGATCAAGTTCTCATCCTGGTGCCAGGTAGCACTAGCAAAAGCAACGAGATAGATAGATAGATAGATAGATAGATAGATAGATAGATAGATAGATAGATAGATAGATAGATAGATAGATGCCCACACACCCTTTTATGCAACATTTTTGTTATTCATGAACCTGGGTGTTATGATATGTACCATCCATAGGGTACTTTAAGCATCAAAATGCATAGTTTACAATCAGATAGTAGCACAATCCTAGGATGTTGTGGCGTTCATTTCTGTTCTATGGCCTACTGAGTACGTAAGACTCAGCAAAAAAAAGGGAAAAGGACTTACTCAAACGTTTAAAACTTGATAAATTATGGTCATTCTACAACTCATAAGCACCAGGCACATATTTCTGCATGAACATAGCGAGTAGGCCTACATGAAATCTTAAAAACGTAATAATGAAAAATGCTTCGCCAAATGTAAAGTGCAACACTCTGACCTCTGGTCCATTAGGGCAACACCGCAAAAAATTACTGAAGTTGAGAGTTATTGTACATTTTAAAAAATTATTATAAATCGCATCAAAACAATAAATTATTTTCAGCCTAATTTTGTTTTTTAGAAAAGATAAATTATTGAACTAGATGCAGTGTTATGGCTTTTTAAAGATCGAATCATGGTTTCAAGTGTTCATTGCACATGTTGGGCATACGTCTATGTGACTTATCTATATATTTATAGAAATATCCAAAAAATATGTTTTTATATAACATTGGCCAGCAAAGGTTTCTCTCAATATAATTGATCTTTATTATTCAAAACATAAGCTATCTTATAGCTATCAGAAGTCTCTATATATTGCATGTGCAAAGTGGGACTACGTAAATGCAAAACGGCATATGCTAGAGTTTGAAGAGTTTTCTAGAGAGATCGACTCATCGGGTGGTTAATATGACCCTTTCACTTTTCATCGTTTGACATGACTGTCATTGCTGCTATTGAAAATACGGTAAATTCAAGATATAAATATATACAATGAGTAAAAACAAGAAAAGATGAGACTATATCTAGCTCCTTACGATGATACAATTTTTGAGTCAACTTATACCACGTTTATATTGCATTTACGTCTTTATAAAAATTACCTAAACATAGCCCTGGACCTGTAGACTTAGATTGCAACACATAACAGGTTTGAGATTAGATTTTTCCATAGACGAATTGTAGTAGTTTTCGGAAAAACTAGTGCTACAAGCAATGTCATTTTCACGTATGTATTGTGGGCCTGCTGTTTTGATGAATATAGTCGCCCGTACCTGTTACTCTTCTATGGTGTTCCAGATTAATACATATTACAAAAAAATTATGGGTGTAGGTCTGCTCCTTTTCTTGTCAACGTAGATGACTAACAAGTCTGGAGACCCAAAATCTGGAAGGCCTAACATGTCTCTGTTTGTGTTTGGTGCAATTGATCCATTTGGGTATTAACATATTAGGTTTCTATCTTAATGAAGAATATTTCAAAGGTTGAGATGATCCATCATTCTTAACATTTTTCATTGAAAGATGAATGTTGATATTGTGGTATTTCTTGATTTTCTGCCTTTTGCTGTAATCATCTTTGCTTTCATTGTTTGGTTGACATTTATGAATATCGCTACTGTTTTTCTCAACTATGTGCTGCTGGCTGTGCTGGGATTTGTGTAATTATAATCCCGATATTTTAGCATCCAGTTGGCCATAAAATGGATGTTTATGTGAATAAACAGTCGTTTCATGTAAGACATCCTCGGTGTGCTTCTGTACTATCTGTAAAAGCTGTACTGTTGCCATGTTCAGTTACCTTGACAATAAGAAGTTGTATGGTAGTAGAGGGGTCCGATGGTGCTCTCATGTGCATTGGGTGCTAATGTTTAATAACATACATACAATTTCTCTCCAATGCGCATGAGACGAGAGAATCCATGGTGACAATTTCTCCAAGAACCCTTGTGCAGCAAAA
>OZ026625.1:44474493-44568993 GCA_964020975.1 Hermodice carunculata
GGTTCATAGCTCAATCTATTGGCTGTCAAACAAAACAGCCATTTCCCTTGCTATTCACAAATATATATTTTAAGTACAAAGTGATTTCGTCCAAGTTCTGTCACAGAGGGAATAGTAAAAAAACTGATTTTAACCAAATTTTATCCGACCCATATTATCAGATGGGCTATAATTATTTAAAAAAATAAGCCCGCTATCCGTCTTGTTGTAAGATTTTCCTTACTGTCCCTTGTGTTCGTCATTGAGATGCGTGCTGCCACAGGCTGTCCGTTCACCATTTGCAGACATCATGCATGTATGCTCCTTCCCTCTGCATGTCGCCATATCTGGTCCCGTGATTGTGTCTTTTACAAGACGAATTTATATATGGACTACTCTGCTGCGTCACTGCTGGATAGACACGTTCAAACCAAACTAGAACTGCTCGCAACATTTTAGCCCACAGTGAATATGTGCAAAATGTAAAGAGGAAATGAATAGGGCGGCCTCTCGCAATACAACGGCCATGCTATACATTTTGCAGACAGATACAGCATGCAGTGGTCTGGATCGCCTCACAGAGCCTGAATCCCGTGAGTGTGATGGATAATGTGTTACTAAATTGTTCAACCTCCCCTGATGGATGGTGCCAAACCTTTTTTTTTTTTTTAGTTCGAAAGCTTATTCCATATCTCACAGTTTAGGATTTTGAATCGATGTTATCAAGTCTTATAATGCAGTTGCAAGGCACCAATACTTGGAAGTCAGAGATTTACTGTACATTAATTTCAGTTTGGTGGGGAAATTTCCTAAACCTTTCAGGGGTAATGGTTGTCTTTGTTTTAGTATCGATTAAAACTGTAAACTTTCGTTTTGAATCGCATGTTCATAGTAAAGGGAATGAAAGACACTGAGTAAGAACATTAGATGTTGAAAGTTTGTAAAAGTATACAATGTGATAAAGCTCAGATACAGGCATTGATATTTGGAAACTTACTGCAGATTAATTTTCAGCCTGTTGTGGACTTCCAGAAATCTTGAAGTAGCAGACGCTTTCTATCAAGCAAGCAAAAGTAGGCTTCCAAGTATCTGACCATAATTCCACCCAGTTTTTTTCATGTTGTAGACGCTCTTTGTCCACGTAATGAGGTAAACAACTGCCTCACCACTTGGTTATGCGGCGCTTTTAACAGTTGAGTGAAGCATCCACCTGCCTCACTTGAGTATCCATGGACAAAGCCAAGGCCATTCTTCACTGTAAATAACGTACTATGGAAAGGCATTTGAGCGCTGTGTGCACCGTTTCAATTTTCGTTGATGGATATACAACTTAATGTAAATGTGTTAGCTCTGTGTACACTTGTGCTATTTTTAGTTTTAGCCCAGGAAGCAATGTATTTCCTGTAAACAGGCACCTTTGCTGACCATTTTCACTGAAAAGAGCCTGGTGTTGAAAATTTAATTGTTGATGCCAAATATTTTCCCTCTTTGGCAAACAAAAATCGAAACCAAAAACATCCGATGTACATTCTTTTGGTTCAGAAAGTTGAAAGTACACAAGCATAGCAATTGTATAATTCTGTGGTAAAAATAGTCATAAATTTGAAATCAAATTGACTTTCTGAAATTACAAATTAACGAATGTTCTATTCTCTTCTGTTCATCCTATTGAGTTTATAAAAAACAGTTACCACTGAAAGTGTGATTTCCATGTTATTTACGAGAACGAAGTAAACCGTCTAATGAAAAAACTTAAATTGATACTAGTGCTCGAACATATATTAAAATAAGCATGCAAATCGTACTCTCCTTAGTAACAGCTTTTAGAAAATTTTGCTGTTGTATTGTTTATAAATTTTAAAAACAGACGAATATTGAGCTGTACGTAGTGTTTAACCACTGTAACATACATGCGTTGCCGTACGTTTTGCTTAATTGACCTTTCCAACGAATCCCGTTAGATACAGTTGCTCCAAATACATGACTTTTATGTTGGGCGCTGAGCACAATCTAGGATCCTATGTTTTACGGAGGAAGCACACACACACAGAAAAAAAAACACACACACACACACATATATATATATATATATATGTATGTGTGTATGTATGCATGCATATATGTGTGTGTGTGTGTGTGTGTGCGTGTGCGTGTGTGTGTAATTGGCTTTGAAATGGCAAATGACCCGATACAATTGCCCAATAGCGAATTTTAACTTCTGCCCTCGGTTATTAAATCGGTGAAGGCATGATACAACTAATCTACAAACTTCTTTCTAAAGACAAACTGGCCATATAAGACAAATACAATAAAAAAGTGAGACGCGGGTGTCCACTTGCCTTATATTTTACCTGTCTAGATTTATTTATTATAACAATTGAAGCTTTAGCAAAGGCTGCCAGTAAAAAGCAACTATAGAAGGTGAAAAACGGGAAATTTACAGGAAACACTTTTTGTCTGTCCACAGTGATGCCATAAACAATGTGTTTTATCTATTTTGTAGGATTCCATGCATTGCGGCCGTGAAAAATAAATCTACAGAAAGCTGAAATATTTAATTTGCGAAAATTGACAAAAGGGCTGGCCCCCTGTTCAGACAGACAAATAAAACAGAGACTCGATTTCAAAGTATATAGTGTCCATGATACGATAAGAAAAAAAAATACAAGTAGCATATTTTTAACCAAACTAAAGGAACACAAAAAACGTCAAACTGTGAAAACAGTCAGACCTTATCATCTTCGGAAAACAGCTATATTTAAAACACGAACAATGAGTCTTTGCTGTACACCTTCAGTGTCACTGACGTCTCTCCCTACATCATTCCATGTACTGGTGGTGGGGTGGGGGATATGAGGGGAGAAACGCATCATTCATCGAATAACAGATAAGACAGGGCTAAATAGTGCTTGTTTAGTAGCAGTGTGTAAGAACTTTTTGAAATGTCGAACATGCAGCATTAGGACAATTCATAAAAAGCAGCGGAGGATTTAAGGACAAATTGATGCTATAAACAAAGCCAAAGTTAGGCAGTGCTGAGAAAAGCGCACATACCGTGGGAGGCGACCAGGCGAAGACACACCGGTTATTCAATGGCCACATTGTCTTTTATTGAGATTTTATTATGGGCACCTAATGGAAAGCAGCTGATATATGACTTGTTTTGGACAGTTGAGTAAGGACAACCCCCCCCCCCCCCACACACACACACGCACACAGATAAATAAATAGATAGGTAGACAAACAGACAGACAGACAGACAGACAGATAGATAGATAGATAGATAGATAGATAGATAGATAGATAGATAGATAGATAGATAGATAGATAGATAGATAGATAGATAGATGGACACAAATATATTCATAAACATATATATTGCCAAGCACTAAGGAAACAAATAGCGATTAAATAAGTTACAAAATATACAGAAAAAGCAGAGGTACAAAAATATCAAAGTTTGTGCTTTTTAAAAGAAACGGCTTTAAGATACTTGAACAAATATATCCTTTTCAAGCCTAAATATTGACGTAAGTAGTTATATTTTATATTATCTACATTTGAATATATGTTATCTGCATAATACGTTGGATTCTGACTGATTTTATGCACTAACTGATGCAGCAGTATTTTCCAACTAAATCAAAATTCATGAATGTCCACAATGTCATATACAATTTTAGGGATGTTTGCAAAAACACGCCTTTTAAAGACTTCGACAAATGCACCAGTTTCGATATTATTGCCATTCAAGAGTAAAGTATTACTTAAGTAATACAAAGCTTTCGTTACAATGTCAAAACGTGTTCACGCCCTAAAATCGGACACATAAGTGTATGCTCGATATATGAGTCTGATTTTCAGTGTGAATGTGTGTTGTACAACTTACTCATATGCTTAAACGTTGTGATGCCTTGTTTATGCTTGTCAAAGGCGAGTGTTCTTCGTATGTGCCTCTATATCCATCAGTGCCCTTCTGGTTAAAAAAACACTACTTCATAACGCAAAGCATTCACCAGCAATGGTTGCTAATTGAAAGAGTGAGCACCGGCAGACTGCGGGGTGGCATCTTACATATCGGAGCACCTCATATCTTGCAAATGTACTTTTTTTGTGTACGCTTTTCGCATCCAATTTTTTTGGCCAACCGCTCATACTTATACACTTAAATTGGTTAACAACCATAATCCGTTTGCTATAAAATATACTAAAGCATTTTTGACCATCTTGTTTACCTGCCAAGATCCCATGTTGCACACAGATATCCAAGATTAATGTCAAGACATTGTAACGCCGTAAAATCAGATTTATAAGTATAAAGCTGATTTACAAATATCCTTTCTAGCGTAAGCAATGTTTTGTGCAACGTCAATATTAAGCACATACGTCTGCTTAACAGAGGTGTCAACACAAAATGGAGGTAAACACAATGAAAGAAACAAAATTCCGGCAAAGTATATATTTTTGAAAAGTACATAAAGTAGGAAATTGTCTTTTGTCATTGCCATTTGGTTCACTTTCTCTTCATTTTATACAGCAATTACGTAAAGTAACGTCGCTGTTTTTTTTTTTTTTAGTTAGTTTAAAAAGGGCGCAACCTTTTCATTTTCCATTCTAACTATTAAATTTGTGTGGCAAAATAATCTGTACGAAGTGAATACAAAACTCAGATCCCACTTTTTGCACAGTTTGCTGTGTCTGGTTTCAAGGGCCGTTTGGGATGTTATGATCTCACTTTAGCATCAAAGAACCTATTGTTTTTTCCAACGTCAAGCAAACCTACAAACCAAACAAAGCAAAATTGTGACCCTCAGGTACCTGCCGTTCATTTAATGAAGCTATGAATTGGATACTGTTCATATGATATGCATTCCTCTGCTGTGCATTATCTCAGGTATTATTCCACTTAATAGTCCTTAGTTTTCTCTATAATGCTTCAAATGTACTAGAATTTGTTATCTTGCAGTGCTACCTTTTGATCAAATCAAGGTCTGGAGGTCCTCAGATGTGTCCCTGTGCCATTTTGAGGCAATTGGCCCTGGCAGTTTCGGAGTTGGACAAAACAATGAACAACAAAAAATATAAATAAAAAAATTGCAGGGGCAAGACCGTTTAAAATAAATTAGGTAGATAACTACATGTACCCAAAGTACATAGACACCAAGTTGGATGTAAATCTCATTGCAGTTTGGAGAAGTCGAAAATGTTAAATGGGGATTGGCAACGTATGAAGGATCACAGCAGTGCTACCTATTGATCAAATCACGGTCCGGGGGTCCTAAGATGTGTTCCTATATAATTTTGAGGCAATTGACCTGGCAGCTTCAGAGTTTAGCCGAAAAAATGAACAACAAAAATGATAAAACACTACAAAAATTGCAGGGTAGAGATCGTTTAAATAAATTTGATACATAACTACGTGTACCCAAGGTACATAGACACCAAGTTGGATGTAGATCTCGTGGGCCGTTTGGAGAAGTCGAAAGTGTGAATTGGGGATCAACAACTGATGAAGGATTACAGATTATTCTGAAAGCCCAGATGACTGAAAAGTGAGCTCAGCTAAAATATATACAAATCACTGGAACAAGACCATTTGAACAAACTTAGTAGGGACCTATCCAGGAAATATATACCCACCAGGTTTGAAGTAAATCTGACTGAGTGTTTTAGAGCTGGCAGAAATATAAACTATGGACGCCAACAGACAGAAGGTGGAGGAGAGAGAGAAAGAGACAGGGGTGGATACATAATCTCAGCTGACAGACAAGTTAGCAGGGCCGATGGAGGAAATGTGAATAACCATTGCTGTCCTCGATGATCTGCATTCAGATCCGTAAACCACCCGAGAAGTTGAAAATAGCGAAAACTCACAACAAATCATTCAAATCTGAAATAAATCTCAGCGCCACCTGGTTCACAAATTAAGGACTATGGGTTTCCAGGAGTGTTCCTGTGTTATATCAGAGCATTTGGGTGAACGGTTTTTGAGAATGAGCTTTTTGGAAGATTTGTTCAAAAAAGGAAAAAAAAAAAAATAAAAAAATAAACAAAGTCACTGGAGCATGGCCATTTGAACGAAGTTGGTAGAGCCCCCCCCCCCCCCCCCCGGTACATGGCTACCAAGTTTTAAATTAAATGGTTGAAGTGGAAAATGTAAACTATCATGAGGATGCCCAGTGACTTACATAGTAATCAATAGGAAAGGTGCATTTACCGACAAGTAACCAGATTGAAAAAAAATCGTGAACAATCAGGGATCCATAGCAATGCCACCTGCTGAACTACTTTGTTTGACCGTTCCACAAGGAATATGTTTACCAAGTTTCTGCTAAATAATCAGGCATGGTTCTAGAGAAAAGGTTGAAAATAGCAAAAACATATAAAAACATCATAAAAATTGGCACACAAATTGCAGCGTCACCTAGTGAACAAATTAAGAACAATACGAGCCTAGGAGCGCTCTTGTGTGATATCAAAGCCATCAGGTGAGCGGTTCCAGATTTGTCCGAGAAAAGAACTAAACAATTTTAAGCTGCAACCTAAAATTTTCATTTGCATATATGCATATACGTTTTTTGTACATGTGTGTATATGTGTATGTGTATGGATGCATGCATTTACGTACACGTCATGTTTATATTCGTTCTTAGAAGTCACATGAGCCACTGTATTCATATGGTAAATCGCACCAAGTTGTAGCGATGGACAATATTGTTCTGGATTTCGTGAAATGTTGATCAAGTTGAAAGTAGGACTGTGTCTTTCTGTTATATTATATTTAGCTCACTGTAACATGAAGGCGATCGTCATTGAATCTTTTCTTAGAAGACTACAATCCTTTTTGTAAGTATAGTATGGTTGTTTAAAAATAACTTTAAGTCCGGACCCGAGGCAATGTATAGGTACCTGGGAAACTGCACAATTAGTCTCTTTACATATCATATACATCAGCGCTTCATGTAAACATTCTCACCAGGAACACACTCTACGTAATTTTTAAGATAAACATCAGCCTAATATATGCATTATATCAGGCCCTCTTTGGTACCTCCAGGTCTGTAGATTTGAAACTGGTCGGACTTCACCTTATCTGATGAAATGTGAATGTTCAGTTTGGCATACAAATGATATACAAAATTGAAAATACTATTTATATCATATGTATCAAACGTGTATAGTGGCCGAAGAATGAAGGCTCATGCAAAGTAATACCTCTTTCAGCTTTTGCATATTTTATCTGCTGATAATGGTGACCAAATGTGCAGCACATACTGGCGTCAGTAAACAATTCACGTTTTTTGACTTCTCCTTAATCGTTGGCCGCTTTTGCGGCCAGCCTTGTGGGGATCTATTTTAGGTAGGACTCCACCAACTGTGTTTCAAATGGTGGTGCTCTAATGAGTTTACATGTTTAATTCTATCTATCTTTTAAGGGGGTGTATTTTTATTTATTTTTAACAATGTTTTTGTTCCTTCTGTAGCAAAATCCCATGAACTTTCTGGTAATTACTTTGGAAAGGCATATCGATACGTCTGGTTGGCTTTATATGGAGACCCCAAGGCAAGATTGTTTAAAACTATTTTAAATTAATTTTGAACAAATATTGCTTTTAATCTGTGAATATGCATTGACAAATTCGAGATAATTTTGAATTGACATAGTGTTCTAATATACGAAATAAAATATATATATATATACATGTATATATATATATATATATATATATATATATATATATATATATATATATATATATATATATATATATATATATATATATATATAAATGACACAAAGAAAACTTTTTTCTGGCTTTATGCAGGAGTTTTTGTGTTTTCAGTTATGTCCGCAGAGCCTTTAGCCAAACGGCCGCTAAATGCAAAGATTGCATTGCAAATTGCAACATAAATGGGCCTCGATAGCGCACACATGCCTCACATATAATGTATTTTGTGCGTGTGTGTGTGAATTTGATTGGCAATATTTAAGATATTCGTGTGGGATTTTTTTTTTTTTTTTTTTTTTTTTTTTTGGATTTTTTAATTTCAGCAGATAGGCTAAAATAACAACGTTTCATCACTCGCTCTCTACCATCATACAATAGCTGGAAACGTATTTGTGTTGGTTTGATTCAAAGCCTCTGCTTCTTGTGTTCCCGACACGAGCTGGGTAGTGCCAACAAAAACTGTCTTGATCAGGTGGGACACCAAATGGAACAACGAATCTCAGACCTCATGTAGCATTCAGGCGCTTGGCAGATATAAACTGTTCCATAGTGGCGATAGTAAGGTACTTATTCTATAACACGCCAAAGTGTCTTTGTATTTTTTTGTACGTTTGCAACAAAATATAATGTAATTTGTACATTTAATGATTAATAAGATGCACCTGAAGTTGCGAATCGTACAAATCTTTTATCAAGCCGCCAAATTGACAATGATTTTTGTCCAAAACAAGGGAGTGGGGGGGTAAAAGTGGGAGTACGTAGGGTCATTTGTTCAGGTTCCGTGACCAACCTCTGGGGACTAAAAACTTGATGATTATTTTTTTTGTTCTTAAGCAGATTTATTACATAGTACGCTCCTATGGACCTCCGAAAAAGCTGTGCTGAAGTCTACAGAACAGAAACTCTAATATGGCTACAATTAGCAATGCTGAGAAACGAAATTGGAATCCTGAAGGTTTTAAATTGTGTATAATACCTCTCTTTTTGGGTAATTTTAGGGCAAGGAATTCAATGTATTTGTTGAAATAAGGTCACCCCATGATGAAGTATTCCAATATGGCGATGGATTCTTGCGATCGAAAACAAACTCTTCATGGAAAAGGACACATATCTCATAGAAATGAAAGTTATGTTGGCATAATCTATGAATGATGTACACATGATATTGTAAAAAGGCAGATGTGGGGGGAGGGAGTTTTTTGTTTTGTTTGTCTGTTTTAACCTTTTTTTTGTTCTGTTTTGTTTTGTTTTTTGTTTTTGTTTTTTGTTTTTTGTTTTTTTGTTTTTTGTTGTTTTTGTTTGTTTGTCTGTTTGTTTTTTTTTTTTTTATTCAGGTCGCTTCATGATGACATAATCTAAGTTGGCCACGGGCAATAGTGGCCAAAGTACGAACAAGGAGGGCAGAGAAAGAGAGGAGGGAAGTCTAGGCATTCAGGCTGCCTGTTCGTCCTATTAGCACAATTGGACTAACTGATAATGCGCCTGATAAGGCAAGCGAGCTGTTTATTCCAGTTCCACTTGAATACACACATCCCTCTGGCTGCAGAGCTAAACCCTAAGCACGCGGCAAGCAAGTGCACTCGAACATATCCATCACCCTACCGTTCGCCTTTATTGTTTATTTACCTGCGAGCGTGCACATTTGATTGTAGACAAACTTCAATAAGACTGGCTATTTCCATTTTGTGTTTAAAATGAGTATCATCCTGTCGGATAAAAATGTAACGTCCAATCGTTTATATTGCAATTTGAATAATAATGTCCGAAATTTGCTCGAAAACCTAGGTAACTTTGCCTGTTTAGGGCTAAAAATGGTTTTCTTCCACCGCCATGGTGCTTTTTCAGTGCTGGAAAGCTCAAGATTTTGTCTCTGTATAACAAGATCTCTAATTGGTTAAAAATAAAGAATAGCTTTTGTATCCTTCCAAAGATAGCGTTAAATACGTCATGTTTTTAGTTGAAGGAAGTTTCAAGGCCAGTCATTGGTTCATTTAATCAGGTGACAAGCACCATATAATCAAATGCATCTGATTTCATGTGCTCCAACATGTTCCAAAATTCAGACTACGAACACGACGCATGCACATATAAACTACTTCATTTTGAACCTTAATTTACGCTGTAGCTTCACACAACGACCTGAATGGAAGAAATTGTTCGCACGGAGTAATGCAAGAGTGAACATTTGTGACGGAAAGCGACAAACATACGGAGATTCGTCACTGCACAGTAACGGAGCCTCTGTGAATACGTAGATTATTAGATGTGTTGTTATCGGCCTGGGTGATCGCTAGATACCATGACACATTAATATTGGAGCAATTAATTAAATTTCATAAACAAGAGAGATTATTTTCAGAGAAAGAATATTATTTGGCTTAGTTGCCTTTATTTTTTACAGAGTACACAAGTGCAGAGACAGAAATAGAGTATTTTTAGACAGTGGAACTTTGTGTGTGTTTGCTGGAAGTTTGCAGAAAAAAATATTTAATTTTCACGTATGGTCCCTGTTTGCACCTGAGAACCTGGTCTACTAATCAATTGATTATTTGATCAGAAAAATGCATGAAAACTGCGTTAAATTTGGAATGATTGAATAGCAAAAGAATGAATAGTAGGTACTCATATATTCCTTGTATGTGAGCAATAAAATGCCACCTCCTTAAATTTTCAGTCGAGGTGATCAACTATCACAAAACACCAAGTAAAATCCTGATATTTTGAGAATGCGCTACACGGACTCTAAAATACAAACGGCATATTGACTTGTAATTATCCTTGCTATCGATAATGCATTATCGTTCTGGAGTCCGTTTTGCCCTTATTTTTGTACACTTACATTTCAAATGATCTTCTTATAATAAATCTACCAAACGAATATAGTTTTCAGGTTATAAATCGTTACAGGAAAGCTTGGCTCACTGTGTTTGGTATCAAATTGTTCGTAAATTTGTCAGCAATTTCAAATATTCCACCACGCACAACTGCCTATCATTTGATAAGATTTAACACAGCTCGCTCATGTGCAAAGGTTTTTACTTCCGGAAAAGGTTTCCAGGGGTGTTGCTTAGTGTTACTGTGGTGTGGGACATGTACGCCAGTGGGCACTCGTGTATTACAAAGAGGATCGGCTGACTGCTGATAGCGATCTTCGTAAGAAGTTCAACCAATCAAGTAGGATCAAAGCAAAAAGCCAATAAATTGGATTACGGCCATCTTTATTCCGAACATGGTTCTTTGAAGCCCAGGGACTTCCCTCCTCTCTTTCTACCTTTTTGGTACAACTTATATGCTGAAGAGGTATAAATAATAATGGAAATATTGGAAATTTGCAACTTGTGAATGAAATATTTTCATATTGTATTTGTGTCTTTTTTGCCCAGAACCACTTCCTAGTAGTCATTACACTATCCCGCAGTCTGAACTCTTTACTCTATATAAGATAACCTGTCCCTGTCTAACCTATATACATATGGAATTCTTAGGGTCCATATTGCACACGTTCCTCTGTAAAATTTTGACATAAGTTGTATCAGCCCAATTGAATTAAAGGGTCTTCAGCGGGTAACTACTCATTATGTTTCGGAGCCTATTACCCGCACATGTCTCTCTGAGTAGCGGCTCCTTGTCTAAGCTAAATATTCAGCAAACACAGCATAATAAAGAATAAATACGAACGTGGCAAATGATGAATAAGCTAAATATGTGAAGTTTTGCTTATAAATGTAGAGCTTCAGTGTGAAAGAGGAATACCTGTCAAAGAAACCATACTTACTAAATTTGTATCGTACAGGTTCAGATAAGAACAATTTAATATATAAGACTTTTCCACAAGAATGGATATGGTGCACTCGTTTTAGTTTTGTTCTGTGATACATGAATCAAAATATCTCTTTTCTCTAGGTTGGCTGTGAGCTTCAATTTGGGATTGCTTACAAGTGTACTAGGCCAGTTTTTTTGTTTGTTTTTTATATAGTTCTGGCACAGGTTCTTTTTAGTTATGCATGACGCAAAGAGTAACTCACATCCAGTTTCACATCCCCAACTAGTGCAAAGCTAGTTATTTTGGATTGGCTGAAGCCTGCCCACCTAAATTTAAGACATTTGTTTGTGCTCTTGGTTCTGTTTTGATGCACACTTGAGTGTTTTGCGCACATTGTGTTTTCACTGGTCTAACTTTGGTTGGCATATTTTTACATTCGAATATTTTTTAGATTTAGGATTTTGAAACATAAGCGGCCTTACATTTTTTTTTTTTTTTTTTTTTTTTTTTTTTTTTGGTTTTTGTTTTTGTTTTTTTTTTTTTTTTTGTTTTTGTTTTGTTTTTGCTTTGGTGCTTAGTTTAAGCTGAATAAACGGATAAATTGTTTAAAGAATAGTTTTGAGATGTTGAGTTTTTTTATGTGCATTGTTTAGTGACGGGGGACATGACTAATATAAACTTGGTTTGGCGGTGTTGAAATATCGTGTTTCCTTTTTTTCTCTTTGGTGACAGTTAAAGGCCAATACCTTAAAGATACGAAGATTCAATTCTGGTGGGACTGCATTTTACGCGAAGGTTATGCTTTGAGTGGAAGGGCATTTTTATTCTGAATTGATCAGAGTGTCCAATTCCTGTAATTTATATATATGTATATATATATATATATATATATATATATATATATATATATATATATATATTACACAATTGGAAGACTACATATACTATCAGCTAATCAAACAGCGTGCAATGTAAGCACCGCTGCGGGACCTAAAAGTGGGCTTTATGTTTGAAAAAAAATAGAATATGTAGCTGGCAGGTGCTCAAATAATAATTAATGTCTTTACGTTTCTGCTTTTTAAGACAAGATTCCATCTGACTATCTCTGATCTGGTAAAACACATTTATCAAAGAGGCAACAATTTCTGTGTTGCCGGGATGGTCAGAAGAGTTGCGGTAAAAGGACCGCACATCGTGTGAGAGATTCGTTGTAGGGAACTGAGACTTAGAACTCCAAGCCGATACATTATGTAATTTAGGGAGTTATATGCTGGTAATTGGCTGCCTGCATAAGATATCTGAGCAAAAATATCCCCCCCCCCCTTTATGGGTACTGTGGTATGACTTTTTAAAAAATAAATAAGGAACCGTTTGTGCAATTGACACTAAATCAGATATAAGATGAAGCAGCTACCTATGGCATGTGTGAAGAAGAGACCATATATACCTTATGCCTTTCAGCAAGGCCACACAATTGTTGGACCACCCCCCCCCACACCCCCCACACCCCACCCCCCACCCCCCCCAAAAAAAAACAGCTGGCACCCATATAAAGGAATGCAATATAACTTACATAATTTATATCTGGAAGTACTCTAAACAAGTTTGAATTCCGTCATGAGTACGTTGGTTTCATGGTTAAACCTTTGAACTGTAAATTGTACAAAACTACACAAGGCCAAATAGGGCTTGCAACCTTTTGCATTACGGAAACTGTCAACATCAAGGCTGATTGTTGGTTATTTAGATTCTCTGTTTTGACCAAATTTGTAATTTGCTAGGAAGGAATTTACATTATATTTGTAAGCATAAGTTGAACAACTTTGTAATAGTTTGCTAGCATAGGTACAAACAAAATAGTGTCATCTGCATTAGCCAAAGTGCTAACAAAGTTCTTTCCAACATAATATCCATAGTCAGAGGCTTAAAGCCTGTTCAGAAGTTCAGTGCTCTTTACATTAAAGAGAATAGAAGACAGTACACCACCTTGCTGAACGCTATTTGTGCAACTGGACATTTCTTAAATAGAGTTTATCCATTTTACACGAAGAGTTTTACCTACATACATATTTAGGAACAAACGACTTGTAATTAGGCATAAACCTTCTTTAATGAGTAACCTGAATAATTACGCACAATGAACTCTGTCAAAAGCAGTCGTTCCATCGAAGAAAGATGTGTAAACATCAGATCCAGATTGCATGTCAAAATTTATACATTCAGTGACCACAAATGAACACTCATTTGTGAAACTCTCTGGTTAGAATCTAAGCTGCAACTAAGATGTGTCTGAAGTATCACGGTTACCATGCGGAATAATAAGATCAAGAACTGTAGCCAATGCACTGCTCAGAATAATAACTCTGTAATTTTCCAAATCAAAAAGAGCATTCCTCCCGTTTTTTTATTTATGGAAAAGAAGAATGACACCCAATTACACCATTGTCAGCTACCTTCAAAGACCTTGTAGCTTTTTCTTACTGGATTCACTAATAAACAGTTCTTGTCATTTTCACCACAGTGTCCATTGAATGAGCTCATTGTCATATGAACGGAGTTTAACAATTTCTGATTGATCATCGGAGGCAGAGTGCAACAACTCATCATTCTTGTCTGCAAAAAAAAAAAAAAAATTAATAAATAAATAAAATAAAAAATAAATGAATATATAAACAAACAAACAAACAAACAAATAATAAATGAATAAATAAATAAATAAATAAATAATGTGAAGAACATTTACAGTAAATAAATAAATAATGTGAAGAACATTTACAGTAAATAAATAAATAATGTGGAGAACATTTACAGTTTAAACGTGTTTCTCCAAAGAATGACACAGCCACCGTAGGGCCTTTTGTGGATAAGGTAACGGTGTTCATGCTAATAATTAAAATGGTATAGCAGTTAGTTACTTGTTAGTGTAACCCAAATTGTTCGCATATCGATTGTTTTTGAAGAAGGGTAATGTGAAATACATATTTCTAAGTCGTCTCATATACTCGTAACTCCTAGTGCCATGGTTATGGGAGTTGCAGATAACAAATGAGAGGTTTGGCATCAATAGTAAAATAAATACACAAAACCACTGTAAACCCTCCTTTAAAGGCATTACTGATTATTTATTGTCATCTAGTGGTGAACCAGCTAAACATGTCTGTAATTGTATCCAGGGCCACTGTTATTATTTCCTTGATTTACATGTAGCCTACCATTGTGCTAGCAGAGTTTCCCACTGAGATAATTGTCTTAAGCTTATCAACAGCACAACCACAAAAGGCAAGAGCAAGGACATCAAAGGGGCTCACTGAATCAGCGATTTTGATTGACAGGATATAGCCATGACATCACAAGCTTTAAGGAGTGATGTCACAGGCTTTAAGAATGATGTTGTAGCACCCCTTTTTTCAAAAGTGGTCCCCTTTTATCAATCTATTTTTGGTGATTTGCTTTGCCTTTAATTGTTCAAATATCACCAAGAAAGACATGAAGGAAACTACTTGAACTGTGAGTGGTACATGTTTGGTTGTCAAGAGGTCATTCAACTTTAGAGGGAGGAGGTCTCTTCGCTGGAATTTCATATCTTCCTTCGGAAGAGTTCTATCTCATCAGGCACACCTCGACAATTCCGCTCCACAGTTGCAACTACCATGGTCTGTCACCAGTGTGTCAACACTGGTACAAAAATTGTCACATTAAACAGCGTATCCTTTGTCCAAGAAAGGTTCCATCGGGCACAGTACCACATCTGAGGGGCTGTAGCTTACGTCTTCCTGTCCACAATCTAACCCATGTGACCAAATGTAGCAACTTTGATACACACAACTGATAAAAGTTTAAACCCATCTGTGTGTTTTCAGAGGCGTGTGGACTCGGAAGCGAACTTGGTCTTTGAACAGGCTCATTGAGCCATCAACAGAGACGTCTGTCCTATAGTGACGACATTCTGGAATTTATACAGAATGCGATTATAAAATGGATTGACCTCAACCACAGGGTGATGGTCTGCATGGGCAGCTGGATCTTTTGACTCATTCTTGTTTGCGATATCTTGTATATTTATCGATTCGCAGGACTACAAACTTTTGTTGGTGCCTGTCTCCAGTCAGGAGATATATATTTTCCATCGTACTGCATTCCATATTCATTCACTGATATAAACATAATAATAAGGTTGTTGCGATGTTAGCCTTGGACCGCTGAACTTTGATTCGTTGGTTGATGGCCGCCATGTTTTGATCATGCAGGGAGGTTTGCCGTGATTTTCGGTGCAGTTTCTTTAGCAAATAAAAACGTGTTGTCTGCTTCTATTTTTCATTAGAGACATTGCTTTGGTTGTCAATATGCCATCTTAACACCTTTAGATAATCCATGAACACGTATTCTTTTTGTGGAACTGCACGTCGTATGTAAACAGGAATGCTATATACCTCACCTCTCAATGGGATGGCAAATTTAAGAACCCGGGGAGGGGAGGGGGGGACTTACATTGGCTTGAGCAGACCTGTTTGCTGTTTCCCAACAGTGGGAAGCGAATGGAAGACGGGGAACACGCCCATGCATGGTCTTTACGTATGGAAACATACAAGCAGCGGCAACGCTGTTCGGTAATTCCTGTCACATGTTCAGTAAAGTACTGAAGACGTGCTCACTAACTCTTGATTCAAAATAGTGAACGTAAAAATTCAGTGCAACATTAACATTCAAAGTAAAACGTTCATAACTGCAGATTTATAAACATATCATGTTACCAATAAAAGAGAAAAAAATAATTTCGGCACCATGTTAATGACTCACCTCTAGACTGGAATACATTAGTCCAGAAACTAAGATCATAGTGCATCACTAATGAGAAAGAATTAATTATAGGAATATATATCTACATATATATACATATATGTAATTTGTAGCAATTAAACCAGGTAATTAAGTTGCTCCTGCAGCAACCACGATTTTATAAATTGGCACAACTATGTTTGTGACTCGTACGCCCGTAGTATTGTCATAGGTAATCTCATTCTGGCGCCCGTAATTTTTGCCAGCCATGTATGCCCGATACACTTCCTGAAAAAGTAGGCACTGAATATACCTAGGTGACTGAAGCGTCAACAGGACTTTCAGCGTCTCAAAATTCTAACTAAATGAGTAGTCTTTATCCCCGCTAACCTCTTATCTCTGCTACGGGTAAAAACAGTTTTAATCCTTTTCCAGGGCACCATTACTGAGACCATAAAGGATAATAACCCTGTTAAAGCAAAAACATCATACCACATAAGTACCGCAGCATGCTCACTACTACAAATTATACTCTACATAACAAGGCTTGTCACTTCTTAGACAGCTACGGTGATTTTTTGTGCGCAATTATATACATACATAAAAAATGCTCCCAAAATTTCAAAATGCAAGCAAAACTAAAACTCTTGCTTTGTTGCATTCCAACATAACAAAGGCTAACACGCAACGATTCGGATCGTCTGAAATGTCTATAATACAACCGTATATGCTTCGGGGAAAAAAATCACTACTTGCGCCTGCTTATTTCCCATGTCGAAGCTCATTGGAACACATGTTCGCAAAATTATTGGGCCCGTTGCTACATTTGATGGAAATCAAGTTCTTAGGTTGCAAATTCTGCACAGTCATTATCTTACTGTACCCATAAACTAGGACGATATGCTTTCTGGACTGTTGAAATCAGCGGGGACCATATGTACAATGGCGGGCGGGAATGAAAAAGTAGGTAATGAAGTAATTTTTATTTGTCATAATGTTCTGGTGACTGCTAGTCAGTTCAGAAATAATAACACATTAATGTGACGGAATTATTTCAAAAATGGACTCGGAAATATGGAAATAAAAAAAAGGAAGCCTGCTGAATATTACATTTAAAACGACACGCAAACTGAATTGGAATGGCCGTATATTAACAGTTATGTATTTTGAAAACCTTCACAATTTCAGTTTAGTGGGTTCGAATACTTTGCGTGCCTTTTGTAAAATTGTATTTCTTTATTTCGTCCTGTTTGTCTGTGTTCCTTTGGCTCGTTAACGCGGCTAAAATGCAAGCCATCAAAAGAAAGAATCAAATTGATATGTATGACTGTAACTCTCTCTCTCTCTCTCTCTCTCTCTCTCTCTCTCTCTCTCTCTCTCTCTCTCTCTCTCTCTCTCTCTCTCTCTCTCTCTCTCTCTCTCTCTCTCTCTCTCTCTCTCTCTCTCTCTCTCTCTCTCTCTCTCTCTCTCTCTCTCTCTCTCTCTCTCAACTATTCGTTTATAGTCGGGTGGTGATGGGGCTGAACCTGGATCCAGCGGATGTATTTTTTCTTTGCAGATTCTGGTAGCCCAGGTAGTCTCATTCAAGAATGCAGTTGATGACCGTGCATCACAATTTACTTACGTACATGTGGCATTGGTCGTTCACATATAAATACAACTGGGTTACATTCGTTAGTGACATGTTGTTTGGAGATACTAGTAGTGCGCAGAAGAGCTGCGAAAACAATTTGGAGTCCGGGGGAAATATCATAAATAATAAGTGCGGAAGAAAGTAGTCTTTATATAGTATTTTGCAACGAAAACTAGTAAGAGTATCAAACAAATTGCAATACAACCATACCTCGTGTTGTCAGATTTGTTTACGTAGATTTGTTATGAATTGTTGTAAACGAAGACAAACAATAGGTATTTTCAATAATAACATCATCAGTTTTCAGCAATGGAAGGCAACCAAAATTGTTCTCTGTAGATGTATTTTCTCTGAATTCATTTCACTATGACCACTTGGTAACAGCCAATTGTTGGTTGAATCTAGCTTTGTACCTTCCCTTGCACAGATTGAAACTTTCTTGGACAATGGGATTCGCACATTTGCAAGATCTGTTAGCCAGTGTCACTGTATACATACAGGTACTGAGGTAATGCATTCTAACAGCACTCAAATATCTCACAAATTCACTGAACATCGCAACTTTTAAAGCACAATAATTACATATATTAAGTAATAATCACACGCATTTTTTTGCATCAGATGGTGTCATAATGAGTTCTGATTGTATATGGTCCTCTCTTGAAAGATCGCCAGTTGTGATGGGCAATGGTTGAAATATCTAACTGAAATATTTTTCATGATAGATACCACTGAATGTATTTGTCATGACAAACACAAATGTATATTTTGGTATCAGCAACTTGTTTAATGCCAATGCTTATGGTATTGATGCTAGCTATATATATATATATATATATATATATATATATATATATATATATATATATATATATATATATATATATATATATATATATATATTTACATTGCGTGTTGTTTTATGGCATTTGTTAATGTAATCAGTTTCGGGATTTAATCAGGAATCCAGCGTATCCACGCCTTTTATATGCTTATGTATTATTAGGGCACAGGTAGAGAAAGTTGTAAATGAAACATTTGGACGGAGCAGGAGGTAGGGTGATCAGTATCAGAGTGCACTTTAAGATCATGTTAAAAATGTGTTCAGAACAAAGATGTCACAGCCAGGACAAGTTTGAGATAAATCTGGGCATTTTAGCTGCACAAGTTGAGAGAACAACACACCGAACACAGTAAAGGCAACATATTAACACATGACAAGATAGCTAGATGCAAGCAGCAGAACCTGAATGTAAGGAAAGTAGTTTTGTGTAAATATTTACTGTCACAAAGGAACACATATGTAATCATCATTCGTTGCGTTATCTTTTAGAGATGTAGGCTCATGCAAAGTACACTATTTGGACACTTACCTCTGTGATGACAATTGTGAGTGACCTAAAGCAAGTGACATTTGGACATCAATTGTCCACCTGAACATTCCATTGGCTTGGGGGTGACAGAATGATAGGAATTCCCTGGCCCTGTCACTAAGAAAATCAGACGGAACAAGTGGTATCCAGGAGAGGAACAATTAGTCAAATTAATAAAGAGCCTTGTGACCTTCAATGGGGAATATATACAGCACATTTTCACTCATGGCCTGAAACGAAACAAATGAAAGACCAGCAAGATGCAGAATGTGGTAACATTTTATTCAGCAATATACACATATATATATATATTACGTAGTTTGCAAACATATTGATACTCTCAACGCTCAATTATTGCTGCCTGATAACAGTATCATTACTTCACAAGTCTGAATAATTGTATATCACAGATCTTTGTGATGTTCACAATTGCTGTGCTTCCTTTGGATAGTCTGTCAAAGATTTGTACAAATTTTCTGTTTCCTCAAAGTTGCAGTCTTCACAAGACGGCAAAATTAATGTCCAGCCAACTTCAGACTAGTGCCTGTGTGATGAATCACCGCATGGTACTGTCTTCATTCCTTTTACTCATCATCAGAATTTTGAAACTCTATCGATGTGTCACTGCTATTAACATTCTTGGCAAGATGATATCATGTGCAGTTCTATCGCAATATTACTCAGTAATCTAGGAGTAACCAATGCTAGGCCCGAATCACCAGATTGTTGTACTGTAAAAACAACGGTGACATTCTACAACGCAGTGCGCAACACGTTAATGTGGCTGCAACGTTACGATAAAACGTGTTTGCACCATGACAAAAAATGGGACTACAATGCAGGTAAGTGTATGTGTTTAAACATAATTTATTACTATGCACCTCAACCTCCATATACACAGCATGGTACAGCGAAAGGAAATAGGACAGTGCCCCATAGTATTACCTCTTGCACAGTGAGAGACAACTTGAAGGCTGGTAATCATATGAATTTTCAGGCAAAACTGACCGAAGTTCCGCCAACACTTTTTTTGAGAAAAAGGAAAATAAATGATTATGTAACCATCGACATCAACATTTTACACAGAAAAACACAGCACGATGGAAACCGGCAGTTCGTCTATAATGTCCGTACACAAAGTGGTAGGCCGGGTCTGGTGTCCTGGCTTGTCCAATCGAGCTCCGGGCTGCAACTCAGAATCAAAGGGCAGTATCAGAAAAATAAAATAAAACCTAGAACATTATCTTGTAATTTTGTAAAAACCCGTTTTACATGCTCAGACCCAAACTGTGGTTTTAGTTTTTTCAATTTTCTTGTCTTATCAATTACCAAAAATAAGACGTATTAATTTACAGGATTTGCTGTGCAATCTCAAGACAAACACTTGACAAATATCACACAAAACACCACATTGCAGAGCTAACAAAGTTGTGACATATATATTAACACTGGTTTCCTCTCCAAACCTGGCTACCTCATTTAATCAGTGAACCGCACAAGAGTCACTGATACAATAGTGGAGCGCACAAGTGCTCAAAAAATGGCTTAACTCGAAGCCTAAGTGTACTGAATTGGGGAAACACACAAGATTCCCAGAACGAAATAAACTGGAGCACACAAGTGCTAAAAAATGGCTTAACCACAAGCCTAAATTACGTCAATTGGTGGATCATACAAGATCCACAATAATACATATATATTGGAGCATATTGTTCTCAACTAGTCAATACTTACTTTGAACGCCTGGCTGCAGCAGGAACACTACCAATAATTTAACGTGCACCCAGTTCACTATGCGCACGGATCAGACATTTCGGATGTCTGACCCCAAACAGCAGTACACAGCCCTTTTTATTTGGGAGAGAAAGCCTAATCCTGTCCCCACTGTGATGGCCATTTACTCACTGAACCCAACAGCAAACCAATCAAACCCAAGCTAGATCGGCGATCACTCAACACTTTCTGGCATGCTGACACTTGGCATATTAACTGTTTAAAATTCAAAATGTGCTTGCTGCAGCTTAATTCCGCAGCCACAATATACATTTTATACAACAAATTTAACTTGATGGTTTTAACTTTATCACCACATAACAATATATATATATATATATATATATATATATATATATATATAATGTAATAGGTGACGGACGCTTGGGGAACACCAGCTTGGAGAGACGCCCAAGTGGAACACTGGCCATTAATTACAACCTGCTGTTTGTGGTCCTTGAGATAGGTGGAAAACGAGAAAAGCAGGTTATCACGGATTCAATTATTTCCGACTTTGTTTAAGAGCCCCGTATGCCACCCGTTATCCAATACTTTACTTATCTCCAAATTAACGAATCTTACCTCTTTTTGTTGGTCTAAAGCAAGCCAACTCCCGTGGTAAACGATCAGTAACAGGTTGACAGTGTAATCGCCAGGGGTGATACCATACTAGGGGCAGAATTCAACACAGTGGTTTTTTGAAAAATATAAAAACGTATTTAAAAACTACCTTTCTTAATACTTTGCCAGCATTACTTCATAAGAAAACAGATCTATAATTGTGGCATAGGTTATAAACACCTTTTTCATGAATTGAAGAAGCATTTGCCTGCTTCCATACAGAGGAAAACTTTACATACCTTAGAGAAAGGTTGACAAGTTTGGTTAGGGACTTGTATATTGAGGGTGCCCTTTGTTTTAAAACCTTTGTACCTATACCATCAGGTCCAGTAGTTTCCAAAGCATCTAAGTTGAGTAGATTTTCTAAAACTTTCTCATCTGTAATTAAAATTGGTCCCGTTTTATTAGGTGGATTGATATTTAATTCTGGAAGAGTGGCAGATGATGAATGAAGCGTTTACGGTTTGAGAAAAAAAATAAGTTGAAAATTTTGATCTGGGATAAATTACAGTAATTCTACATTCCTGTCACTATAGATCTCTCCTTGCATAAGAAGGGAATAAGGAATGCATCATAAAGATGAGTAAGAATTAAAAATAGAACATGGCTCCATCCCTGTAAATAGTCCATAGTTTCATATCTGTATCGCCCCACTTTGTATATCAAGGGCTTTTTTAGCACAGGGTAAAAAAAAACGAAAGTGCCACTGCTCTAAGCTCAAGTTCGCAGATAACAAGGAAATTTGCATATTGAGGAAGGATTAGAGGGTTTCTTGCACGCATCACCCCATCTCAAAAGACATATTTGTCACAAAGGGGAAAGCCGACACCAACAAAAACTACAACATTTGTACTGATGGCGTCTCTATGATTAAAGCATAGAACTTGACAATGTACGGGATATCCAAAACCATATGTGCGAGTATATGCACATGGAAACAGTAGATGTATATGACTGTTATCGACTGTGAACTTTTTACAGAGTATCATTATAAAATTCACTGAGTTATACGTGTACACGAATACTGATAAATTAGACCATGAAATATGCAGGTTAAAATACTTGTCTCGGTTATTAGTGTAAAAAGCATGGTCCATGTGAGTGGAAGTACAGTTGCTAGTGAGAAACAGAGTGATCAACATGGTGCGAGTGACCAACATAGTACGTACAGCGGAGTAACACTGTGAAATTGACTTGAACCATTTAGTTTCCGTGTCCCGAGATGCCCAGTACAATCCTAATAAAAAATAATTGTCTGATGTGGAAACATAAACAGATTGGAGGTTATTGTATGGTGTCTAAAATTGGTAAAATGATGTGTAACAGAGTTGCAAGCTCGATTCCAAAAGCCAAGAAGAGAGTGAGACAGTGTGCTAGATTGGTACAGAAAGCTGGCTATCCCGTATGTTTGACAAAAATATGTGTGGTAACCATGTTAGCAGTACCTACACTAAGTCAATACCTTGATCTGAGATGTCTGGCTAGAGAGTTGAATGAACAGTATGAGCCACAGTTGTTCCCAGCTCTCATGTTCAATAGAGGCAACTTTACTTTACTTCTTTTAGAATAGGAAACGTGATCAACACAGGTATGTAAACAGTATAAGATTTGGAAACGGATGTGTTGGCACAATAACAGAACTAGAATTATTGTTTCAAAAATTGTACAGAATTTTTTTCTGTACTGTGCAAAAATTGGTAATGTATAAAGGAACTAACATTTATCATAAAGATGAAAGACTATCTCTCAAACCTGTATTACCACCCCATCGGCCCAGCTAACTTCCCCAGCCTCCAACCACAACCACCACCACACCCACCACTGCCACCACTACATCCACCAGCACCACCACATTTCACCACCACCACCACCACTGCATCCACGTTCACCACCACTAAATTTCGCAACCACCACCACATCCACCACTACATACCACCACCTCCATCATCTCCATCATTTCAATATCCATCTCCATAATTGCTTCATTAGTTTAAACGTATTTTATTTTTCCAACAATGTACAAATACAATATTTTCATCGGTAATTAACAATTGGGAAGAGGGCTTAGCCCTATATAAATCCCTCTCGTGGAAGAATAGACAACAATTAAACAGGACACCAACAAACACACAATCGCTGCACAGTGAGGCACGGCCCACTGACTTGCCGCAATACGAGAGTGAGAAGACATCACAGTTGGATAGGAAGAGATAGAGGGGCTCAATACGTTCAAAGTAATTAATAATTTTGTTTACTAAGTACATAATTCAAATAAAAGTTTGAGTAAGAAAAACATATAGCCAATACAGCTAATACCTGTTTTTGTCAATCTTTCAGAGAGCACATTAAAATCTTGAACTGCAGAGAAAATTTGGGTGTTCTGTGTACAATAGGAAAATTATACAGTACAGTTTGCAAAGTAAAAGGAGCATACAATGAAATGATATTGTGTAGTTCGGATCGGATAACTGTATAAATTGGACAAGAAAAAAGACATGCCAAGCATTCTCATTACTTGCACCACATTGACAACTGGCATGTGTTTTGACACCAGTCTTGAACAGATGGCAATTAAGCTGATTGCTACCCAGGCGGAGGCGAGTATGGAATACAGAACTATATCTCTCACCAAAATTGTAATACTCTGGACGCTTATTGGAAAACCCAAAGTGATTACGTAATCTAAATTTAAATATGATTAAAGATGGCAAATTTCGAATTTCCAAAGGTAATTCATTCCAGAGGCATACAGTTGACGGAAAAAAAATAAATAAATCAGTGCAAGCTCTGAAATGATGCAGATCATATCGTTGTCGAGTATTATAATGTGTGGGAAATGGATATACATTATCTGGAATAATAGATTGCAAACAGTTAGGTACTAATTCATGAACTATTTTATACATAAGTGATAATTTGGCTTCTTTCCTAGGCGAGACCAGGGTTTCCCATCCAAGCTCTTCATACAGTTTAGCATTTGATGTGCCATGCATCGCGCGAGTAGCTATTCTTGAACTGGTGGGAGAGTGGCTGCAGTACTTATCCTATTTCTTTTGGTTAGTTGGTTGGGCATTGGAAGCCATTTATTTTCAAACCCCATTACTTTCTCTTCTGTATTGCGAACTTTGCCCTTGTCTGTCTCACCCACAAGCAACTTTAGAATATTGTCAAGAACATCTAGTACAATATGCATGGGATCAGCTGGCATTTGATTGACTCTGTCATGGCCAGGCATTTGCAGGAGACAATATGTGCCTTTTACACCTGCAACTTTTTGCAGGCTTGATTTACGATTGTTATTTGGCTGCAGTTCATTCTGTTCCATGTCTGCTTTCTCTTTGTCCATGTTACGGTTTGTAGGTTTACTACTCAATTCTCCAGAGTTAGGGGGAAATAAACTTTTATCTTGTCATAAAACATGATCACTTGGGAGGAATGTTCTACTAGAAGTATGTACCGCCTGTATAAGACATTTGTTGTATTTTTACCACATCAGTTACAGGTAAAACATCTCTTTTCTGCTACTTGTCCAGTAAATTTGAGCAATTTTCCAAATGATGGGAAGTCACACAAAAAATATACAATACTCAATATCACAGGCATTGGTGCCTTGTGATATGCATTGAACCATGACTGTATGCTAAGCGCCAAATACTCATCCACAAAAATGCTTACATAAGGGTCAAGGTTGGCAGGTCCCTTACTCCCATTGCCTGGTATAATTTCAAAAAGCATAAGGGGTCCCAATCACATGCGGCAGTCTTGCGGTAATGTCATCCAGGGAACCAGTATGGGCCACATGGATCTCTGCAGATGGACATTGCTGTTTGGGTTCAAGCCATCTGTAATGGACCAAGGGTGATGCCCCCATCACCAGTCTTTGCAAATACTCCACCATCCCCATACTGGCCTTTATAAATACTTCCATCCTTGAAGTCAGTCAATGTGTCTTAAATTTCCACTGCCTTTGTTTGAGCCAGTTTTACTAACTTGTCCTCTCCAAACCACCTTTTCAATCTGGGTCCTATTGGCATATACGCGTATGTTTCCCTAGCAGTCGTTGTCTCTGGTTGATGCCCTGAGGATTTGCATTCTGGACAATCATTGTTATTTTGTAAGCATCCACAGACAATTACACAATCATTTACACAACAATGAAATGCAATGGTACCAAGTATGAATCAATTATTCTTATGGCTTCTTGGTAGCTTTTTGGCATATGGTTGGGTTGTGGCAGAGTTTGATTTGTTGTGTACAGCGCATACGACATAGCTTTTTTGACATTCCATTATTCCCAACAAAAGTGTGGAATTGTCTACACACAGCTTCTAAGCTGGGCTAATGTTCTTATATCCCTTTCTGGCTCTTGAGGATATTGAGTTTGATTTACTTTAGCTATGAGACTCTGGTGATCTTGCTTCACATGACGTAACCATGTATCTTTATACACTGTCTTTCAAGTGCATCCATGTGTCTGGTATAAACACACTTTTGCTGCTGAAATAAAGAAAATAGAATCTTACACTGCAAATGTATAATTATGACATCTTTCTTTATAGCACATACCTCAACAGAAGCACCCCCAAGCTATTTGATTTTGTTTGACACAGTGACGTAGTCAAATTAAAACTTCAGAAAAATTTGGGAATGTATATATGGAAAATCCATGCACATTATAATAAGTAATTTTAAACTATCCAGATACTGAGTGGTCAGATTTTATATTACAGCGCTCAACACGGACTTTGTCAGGCACTTGCCCAAACGATCCTCCCAAATCTTCATTTATTTTGCATTTCTTTTTTTAAGCCATCATGTACTTGTCAGGTCTTTACACTGCTCATTTCTTGGCAATGGCCAACTTTTCCTAGGAATTTTTGTGTTAATAACGGGCAAGTACATCAAAGAGTCTACCTTTCTGAGCTTAGCGTTTTCAAGCTATTGCAATAGACACTTTGTCAGCTATTAATGTGAGCCCTGCCTTATGAAATTATACAGTAATGCACAGATACTGTAAATTGCTTTAATTTTGCTGTATTCTTATTTTCCTTAATTTCACTGATGGCACAAAACCGTGAAACAAGAAACACTGTGAAATATTTTTTTAACATTGTATGAAGAGGAATTATGTCCAAAATAGTGAAATTAAAACTACAGTGAAAGGTCAAAAATATAAAAACATTGATGATATTTCACACACAAGTTTGTAGATCAATAATGACTTAAATGTGTAAAGCATCCCAGGTCCAAAATTCAAGTACAAGTACTTTGATTACAGTTATATACACTGTAACATATTCTCTGGCATGCCACACATTATAATACTGACCAGGGTAATTTTCTAACTGAAGCAGCTCTCCAGTAGTCAGCACAGTATTCACAAGCTTGTATCTTGTGCATGCACCTCTGTACATGAGTTCAAGGCTACAAAAAGTACATGATGTGCATCTCAGCAGTCTCACAGTCGTTCACTTGTTTACTTTCTCTATGCCTTCTGTCAGTGAAATTTGTAGAATTCAACTTGTCAAAGATACATATAACTTCCTGTGTGCAGTTTATACACAGAGTGCTTCCTGCTCCAGTTTCTGTCTTGCTTGCACTCACAATAAGGGGGAGCAGGACCCTGGTATTCCAGCTAGTACTAATATGTTTGCCCCAATACACAGTACCCTCTCCTCCCGTCCACCCACTCACCCAAAAAACAACGACAAAAAATAAGAAATCAATGTCAGTACTGTGACTGTGTATGGAAAATAGAATTGGTCTCCAAATATGCCAGTGCAAAAAAATAAAAATGTAATAATGTGATGTAAAAAAAACACCTATTACCCCCTCACTCACTAAACATGGTAAATGCCATTCCAGTCAGCACAACAATATGCTTCAAGTACTGTACTTGGCACATTATTGTTTTCGCACTTTCACACCTAAATTGACACCTAAAAGGATAAGACTGCTGAACCAGATTAAGACAATAACTGAGCACCTGTAGTGGCCAACAAGCCACTGGGCTTGCACAATTGGTGTCATAACTCTTCCTTGTTCAAAGGGATTAGTGGTGTCCCTTACTGCAAGGTGTATAGTGGAAAACAAAAACTAATCCCAACATAATTGTTGCTGTACTCCAGTTAAGTCAAAGAGACTCCCATGATGCACATATTCTGTGTAGTCTCAGTTATTCATTTGGGCAGACACATCTACACGTGCTGGTCTCCTCGTTTACAACTCCTCAACTTCAAGAAGTATATTAGCTTTTCCTGGCATTCATAGGTTACATTCACCGAATTTGTGAACTATCATTTCAACATTCAGCCGCATCATAATGATGAGTGAAACCAGTTTTGAGGCCATACTGCCAGACGTTCTGGCAGGAGGCATGGACTCTGCATCAGGACCTGGACACTATCCCAATTCAGGTTGCACCTCATCACCATATCGTGAGGCACCACAACCACTGGACTGCTATTGCTGCAAACACAGAAAATTGGTCACAGATGCTGGTGCTACAAACAGAGGTTGACAATAAGTACACAAACAGAGGTATCGTACCTTGCAGACAGCTATGTTGCCCGCTTTACAGAGGCCGAATTTACAAAGAGGGGCACCACATCACATTCACTGCTGAAAGTAAGTAAACGCAAGCATGACACCTCTATCATGGCATTTGTGTGGCACCTCTATCATGGCATTATATACATATGTAAGTCCATACATTTCGCCAGTTTTCAGTATAATTTATGTAATTTTCATCAGGCCTATTCTGACAACTTCCCACCTTCTTGTCCTCATACCCTGGGTGATAGAGCCAGTGTTGAATACCTCTCAAGCCATATTAGCCCATGTGAATAATGGGTTGGGTTTTTTTTTTTTTTTTTTTTTTGTTTTGTTTTTGTTTTTTTTGTGTGTGTGTGTGTTTTTGTTTTTTCTTGCTTTTTTTGTTTTTTGTTTTGTTTGTTTTTTTTTTCTTTTTTGTTCTGCCTTTTTGGGGTTTTTTGCTGTTTTTTTTTTTTGTTTTGCTTTTTTTGGCAGTTTGTTTTTTGTTTTTTGTTTTTTATGTTTGTGGGTTTTTTTGGTTTTTTTTTTTTTTTTTTTGTTTAATTTTTTTTTTTTTTTTAATGATGAGGGAGGGTTTCATTTATTATGCATGTTAATGTGCCAATAGTCATTATTCATTTGATGCAAAAAGGTGGCATGCTACCAGGGCTTTCTTTTGCCCAGTAATATTAATGTAATCCTCAATTTTATTGATGTATTCCACTATGAACAGGCTGCTTTAAATATGGTGGAAAAGATGTACATCCAGTGATACACCAGGACATTAGACTTAAAACTTCACATTTTTTTTCAGTCCAAAATCAAGAGACAGATTGAAAAGCAGAACCTTATTAATGTGGATAGTTGAACACAAAAGACAGGTACATGTCAATCAACAGAAGATGTAAAATCCTATGATTTTACATGACTATGATGTTAAATATTTTTGGTAAAGTTAACATGGCTGACCCAAGATAAAAAGTTCTGATGGGCTTCTTAATATTAAATGAAGTTGGGTCGATTACCTGTACCTATAATAGTTGTGGAGATATTCAAGATTTAAATTTTCAGAGGGTCCTAATTTGCATAATTTTCAAAATCATCACCTCTCTTCATAAAAAGACATGACTTCATGTCAGACGAATTTGGGGGGAAGGAGAGAGAGAGAGAGAGAGAGAGAGAGAGAGAGAGAGAGAGAGAGAGAGAGAGAAAGAGAGAGAGATTAAAAGGTGTATATCTCAGATACTATAAATTGATAACAGGAATATGTTAGTACATATTCTGTAAAATAACTCGGTACCTACTTGAATTATTATATTTTGATATATTCGACTGGGACTCCAGAAGTCTGATCCTCTAAAATGTCTGTGTATATAGTTGTGTATTCAATTGAATATACACACCTATAGTTTCTTTTTAAGCATTAATGTGTGCTCTATAATGAGACCAAGCCGTAGCAGTCTTAAGTCTTTGTCTATTTGACCAAGCATTCCAAAATTGTTGGACCCTCTACGCATAAACCTGTGTTGTAGTATCAGTGCAATCGAAAAGTATAGCATGTCAAATACATGAATTGTATTTGTGTCTTTTTGCTCAGAACCACTTCCTAGTAGTCATTACCGTATTCTGCAGTCCGAACTCTTTACTCTCCATAAGCTAACTTGTCCCTGTGTAACCTATATACATATGGAATTACAATTGTCCACATTGCACACGTTCCTCTGTAAAATTTTGACATAGGCTGTATCAGCCCAAATTAATTAAAGGAGGGTCTTTTAGCGGGTAACTACTCAACATGTTGTAGAAGTGCCTGAGAAATGTCATAAGAGTTTTTTATGTTTGGATGGTATGTACGTTTCTGTGCAGGGCTGACATTAAAGCCTTATGGTTGTCTGGGACAACAAAATTTTTAGTAAGGACAACCACAAATGTTGGTCTCTTTGGAGATTTTACCCATTGGTTGTCCCATATTGTCACATCAGTTGCCATGACACAACCAGCCAAAAAGCTTAATGCCCACCCCTGATGTGTGCATCATGTTAAAATTTGCCTTTTATTTGCAGATTTATGCCATGTTCCTCGATCTTCCGAGAAATCAGGAAACTACAGCCATGTTGGAGAAGCGCCTGACAAAAATTGCATCAGACAAAAAGCGAAGGCAAAGCACTATGGAAGTTAAAATTATTAAGTGCTGACTTTGACTTTATATAATTGTCAATAAGGATCCTGAAGCTGATACTTTGCAAAATTATCTGAACTGTTAAATTTGGTACATAGGTATCCAAAATGTATATTAATTTGTGTGTACATGTATTAACATGAACACACATCATTGCTGGCTGGAACATGTTCCACTGGTTACTGTATGTAAATGATACATTATGTGTATGCAGGTGCCTTCTGGTTGCGCTGTATCATATTGTAGTTCATGTAATGACCAAAAAAAAAAGTTTTTCTTACTGGAAAAAAAAATTGCTTCCAAACAATGTCTGGGTGTCTTTAAAATTTGAAATATGGAAACACTAAAATATTGTTGATAATTGGATATAACTGGTACTGCATATACATGTATATCCTGAAGATGAATGGCATATCTATATGTAGTAATTTAGAAATACTCAAGGTTTTAATTTTGTGATTTTATATTGAAATGTTTTAACTTGGGATTCTTGGTTCCGTGAAATACCCAAGAATGTAAAAGTGAAACTTTATACCCATGAAAATACTAGTACATGTAGTTCATTATTACAAAGTTATACATATTGGTAAGACATGCACTGATTACAAAGGAGTATGGAATGAATTCACTAGCTATATGCAGGGAACAGGTTGGTACATGATAGATACATGTTCATGCACAGTGGTCCCTCTCCTGAGAGACCATTTGTGTTGAAAGACCACCTGGCTTGAAAGACGCTAATTTGGTCATCCCTCGGGGGGCCTTTCAAGACAGATTCCAATGTACATTGTACTTGCATGTGTTTACAGTCCACATGTAATGCTGACTCAGGGACTTTCATCCAAAATGTATTTGTACCTTTTAATAGCTCTTCTCCTGCCAGTGCAAATGACAACACTAAACAACCAAGTCGCCCCCACGCCCCACCCCACTATTGATCATGCTGCCATGGACACAGAATGTTTTATCCGTGACACACCAAACATCCTACCCAGCCCACCAAAATGTAAAAGGTAGGCCACATTTTATCACTTATTAACATGGATAAGCCAGGTTTTTGACTCCCACATTTTCCACAACACCTGGATTTATTGGTTCAATTTCTTGATAAAATAAGTGTTTTTCGCATGCCAAAATTGTTGTTTTCATTGAGGACCATCAGTAAATTGTAATACAATTCAGAGAAATTGTTCCTAAACTAAAGAGGAACAGCAGTGACAGTTTACTTTTTTTCAGGAATGGTCATTTTTGGTGTTCATTTGACAAATTTTCAACATTTTTTCTCAAGCAGTCATTTAGTTAGAGCCATTCTATATTTTCAGTAGGTGTTCTGGTGTGTGGTGTCACCTGGGCTATGCTCCGTATATAACACGCACACTTTGAGGTAGTACCAAGCTGAGATAACCAACATTAGCAGGCATATCATGGCTTGTGTTCTCAGTTCATCCCCCTTTTTGCTCTTATCAGTGTGGTGTATTAGTTGCCTGCTGCTTCAATAATTGAGTACACAACCAGAGGAGCTGTTAACTTGTTTCTATTGATTTTTGCATTTGTCTTTCCTTATTAATCCTCATTAAATGAGAAAACCTAGTAAATTTGATTATATCTATACACACTGCTTTATCCATAGTAAAAGTGGAATATGTGTGTTTGGTCGGGTGCCCATGTTTGTGTTAGATTGTCACTCAGCTGTCATTGCATTAGCTGTAGCAGTTTGTCCAGGCTACATCACGACCCCTCTTTTTCATATCTAAGAAAACTTGATATCTGCTTATCCAGTGGGGTAAATGTTTGTATTTTCTTCTATGGGTCCACATTCATTATATGAAACAATTCAAAACTTGTAAATTATCATCACAGTACAGAATATGTCTGAACTTATAGTACATGTGTTTAAGTCGCAGGTTCTTTAAAAGGGGGAAAAGTGTGACCATATGAATCCTGGTAGTTTCTGTACATGTACAACTATATGTTCAAATGTAAACAACAAAACAAACCAAAGTAAAGTGAGCTTTTGCATGTAGTATTTTGAAATTTGCACAAAATTTACATTCATCTCATTTCCTCAGTTACCTGAATTCAGTTTATGACTTCAGAGCTATATTTCGTCCATGGTTTGGCAGAGTACACAGTCTTGCCTTTATAACTAAAGCAAATTCAGAGAAGATAATTTTGTAAGTTTGAAAGCAAGTCATAATCCAAAAATCGCTAGAGCACGGCAAACTTGGTCGAGACCCCCCCCCCCCCCCCCCCCCGTATATTGCTACCAAGGTCGAAGTGAATCTGGGTGGCTGTTTTTGAAGAAGTCCAAAATGTGAATTGTTGATAGATGGATTATGGATGACTGAGCCTCGTATTAACTCAGCTTACATGTAACCAGCAAGTCAGCTGGGCTAAAATACAGAAATGATGGGAGGAAGCTGATAGTTCCTCTGTATTATATTCTAGTACATGTATTTAATAAAGAACAAAAATAAACTTTCAAACTGATATTTGGAAAAAAATGCATGTGTTTTATTGACAAACATATGACAGCTGCTTGTTCCATTAATGACACAAATTTGGGCAATTAAAAAGACGTTGAAATAGAATTTAAACAGACGTTATTAGGCACCATGCCAAAAATAGTGAAATTAAAACTTCAGTATAATGCCGAAAAATGCAAAAGTGGAAATTACTTATGAAACTACTAGTAGTTCATTTTTACAAAAGTAAAACAAAAATGACAACAACACTGGTATAGTGAATGAATTTTTCTATATCACCAGGAAGTAGGTTGCTGCAGGATAGGTACATGTAGATGTACTTGTACTTGCATATGTATACAGTCCACATGTTGTGCTGAGTCACTGATTTTTATACCAAATGTATTCGTACCTTTTAATAGCTCTTTTCCTGCCAGTGGAAAAGACAACCCTGAACAGCCAAGTCACTCGTCCACCATTGATCATGGAGCCATGGACACATAACCTTCAGTCCCTGATATGCCAGACAGCCCACCTAGCCCAACAAAACGTAAAAGATAGGCCACATTTTATCCCTTATAGTATTTAAGTAATAGATTTGTTCAACGGGAATATTTCATTTTTATGATAACTGCTGGCAGTTTCAATGCATGTACAGTTATATATCAGTAAACAGTAGCTGAAACAAAAACAAAAATAAAATATATAATAAATAAAAAAATAAAATGATGGAAAAGCACAATTTTAAATTCATCACATTTTCTCAGACACCTGGATAAAATTTATAACTTCAGAGCAATATTTGGTCCATGGGTTGACAGACTACACAGTCTTGCCATTATAACAAATGCAGGTGTGCAATGACATGGAAAGAGTATGTACAGAAACAAATGCACTGAATATCTCTAAAGTCTATTACATATTGGCTGTTCAGGATGAAAATAAACATGAGCTGCTTGGTTGCATGTTTAGTAGGAATACCAAGAGTACACCCCAGGTGACAGAGACAACTAACGTGGACAAAAACCAAGGCTTAGCAAAGAACGCAACAGGTCCACAAGAAAATGCTGCTAACACACCTGATCCTGTAAATGACCAGAGCTCCAATGATCAAAGGTGAGTTACTAAGAAAAGGATCAAATATAAAAAATGTTCTGGGTATTCAGCTCATTAAACAACCTAGAACAGGTGCCTTTTAAGGCTATAGAATGTCAATTCCAACTTGTTTGCATGTTAGTGAACAGGAATGGGTAAGCTGTCATTAATTTGATGAAAAAAGGTGACTCAGAGGTAAAAATTGTGACCTGTAGAACTTTTACGGACAAAGTTACAAAAAAAAATAGAAATAATGGGAGGAAGTTGGTTTTAAATAGACCTATGGTTAATTACTAGGTACATCTTGGTCAAAAAATTGAATCTGTGGTCAATATTTTTTTATATGATGGTAATGTCATCAGAGTCTACAGACAAAAGAGGGTTACAATAGTGTCCAGTGTTATATGTGCTGAGGTTAAAAAGCAAGAATAAATCTCATAATTTGAATGCATCAATAATTACATAGATATATTTCATGTCACAAGTAGCTAATGCAGGGTGAATTGTAAGACAGCCCAAACCGATTTCTATTACAATAGAACTGTTATAAAGACCACGTTTAGGTACATTCCTTTCAATACACTAGTTTTTTTTTTTTTTTGTTTTGTTGTTTGTTTGTTTTTGTTTTTGTTTTTGTTTTTTGTTTTTGTTTTTTTTTTTTGTTTTTGTTTTTGTTTTTTTTTTGTTTTTGTGGGGGCGGGGGCGTTATTACAAACTCTTGCACAATACCTGCCTGATAAATGGTCAACAGAAAGAAAAGTTTTGAACAGCAGGTATCACTACAAGTACCAATGGACTTGCATGCTGGTGATTCATAATAATACTTTTATCTCTGTGATGTTCGGGCTTAGCTGGACTGGATGATACAGTATGAGACAATTTTGGCTTAATCGCATTGAAGGTCATGGCTAAGAGTGCATCCATGAGTTAGAATTAGGCATGATGATTGAACAGATCACAGAGAAAGTGTCTATCACAGCATGCAACAGTTGTAAACATAGCTAAATTAGCCACTTGGAATCCAATTGCTAGTATGGGACCTTGAAGTTGTAAATGGCATATATGAAATCTCATGTACCTGACAGTATATGCAAAATTTTAAGTTAAACTGATGATAAGCATAATGAATGCATGTATGTATGTATGTATGTATGTATGTATGTATGTATGTATGTATGTATGTATGTATGTATGTATGTATGTATACATGTATGTATGTATTTATGAATGATTGTAATGTTTGTATGTCTGTAATGTTTGTATATGTATGTATTTATACATGTATAGGTGTGTCGTTTTTATTGAAGGAAACAAATAATTTTTAATATGCACATGAAACTGTATATATATATGCGATATATATATTACATACATGAAATTTTCTACCAATAACTCTTGGCAATTGGGATTTTGGCCTATTGCCTCCTCTTTTCTTTTTTTCAGGACAGAATATACCACAAGTACAGAGCCTCCTGTGAGATTTTGTGTGGGGGTGTAGTTGCTGTTGGGCTGGGGAAGAGTATATTTGACTCTGTGGTTGTGACGGAACCAGCAGGGACATCAAAACTTAAGGTTGGGTATGTGATAGGCAAAAGGGGAAGTGAAGTACTGCAAGAACTTACAAAATCAGAAGGAGAATAACAGGAGGACATTATCCACAAAAACTGCATCATATACAGACCACATATGAAAGACAACAAAATAGAGCAAGTCGCAATTAACAAAATCATAAATTGGCTATGTGAGATATTTTAGGATAGCCACCTGAATTTAATGGAAAGATATGCAGAAAGTAACATCTGAGCAAAGGTGTTCCGTTTATATACATTGTGTATGTTTGCATTTCTCAGCGATGTCAATAAAAAAATTACCAAAGTGAACAATATACATTTACAGTTATTATCTATAGCTTTGGCCTTGATTGAAGTCACATTTGAACATTCAGTAGAAGCTTAAGTTATTCCATAGAAGTTGGATGATACTGTGTTTAATATAGAGCCCGTGTGTTTTCAATTTCGCGTGTCTTCATTGTGACTTAATAAACACATAGTTTGTAAACACACAGTTGTTTTCCTCTAATTCATATTAAATGCAAGATCCATATGACTGAAAGCAAAGTGATACTCCTGAATGAAAGAAAATGTTAGGGAACTTATAAGTTAACCCAATAAATACATATATGTGAAATAGAATATTTTGCCTCTAAATTCTGTTTAAATGCAAGATTTATTTTAAAGCAATTTACCTCGCAGGCATGAATGGAGCTAAACTCAGGTGTTATGTACCATAAATGAGCAGTTTCATTTCCTTTCTGTTCATCTGGATTCATTTTTTACATTTTATATAACGCAGTTGTTAGTATAGAGCGGCAGATAGCGGTGGTGGGCGGCAGGCAGCAGCATACAGCGGCGAAAGGCTCTCTGCCGCTGTCTGCCGCCAACCGCTGCTGTCTGCCACCGACAGCCGCTGTCTACCACTGAGCCCAAAATTGGATTTTGGCGGCAGTCAGCGGCGGTCGGCGGGCCGCCGCCGTTCGCTGCTGTTTGCCGCTGACTGTCTCTCTCTGCCAGTGTTCACCACTGTCTGCCGCCCAAATGCTGCTTTCTCCGCCGAAAATAATTACAAGTGCATGAAATCTTGAAATAAAATAAGTTTCTTTCAGATGCTACCCAAAATAGCCCAACTGTTAACATGCAGAGGCATGAAGCCAAGTTCTGTGCGTAGTTTCCAGTGCACTGCTTAGAGAGATGTGGCAGCAGAAGTGTTTGATCAATTACTAGTGAAAACAAACATGCACAGGGCATATGCGGAAAACAAGAGCAATCATTGTCTTCAAAGCATGTGAAATGAAACCATAGACTGGATGAACAGCCCTGTTTTGCTGATTCCATGACAGAGCCTTCATGAATTCAAAGAAAAGTAAACTTATTTGCTATGCTTAGAAGTTATTCTGGCTTTAGCACTTGATACACATTAACAGGCTGGTGTTGTCGTTCCTCTATGGTAACCGAAATATTAAAGCGTCTCCCCACCACAACTGTTAGATCGATGGATCAATAGTAAATGTAGGTGACCATGGGTGAATGTGTTTAAGTGATATCCTGCACTTGCTCAAACTTGCAATAACAACTGCAAAGTAGCCAAAACAATGTTCACAGTAAGTTCACCATGCGCTGGTTGAGACCTAGTATGTTCCGGAATTACCTCTGATTCTACTTCCAATAAGATTATACTCCATCACAGTTACAAACTGAAAACAATTTGTCAAACCTGGAAAAAGGGAAGTGTAATTCAATTAAACTCATATGAACAAAAATATAGATAATACTACAATGTATACCAGACATTTGATTTTTGTCATATAGGGTTTGTAATCTTCACTGTTAAAAGTGTTGGCCTGTGACCCCTGACCTGACTTCCAAATTGGAAAGGACAAAGTTTGCTGTGTCACCTGGTAGCATAGTGTATATCATCAGCAAAACCTGGGACAAAATAAGAGTAAAATTAAAATTAAAATTAAGCGAGCGCATGAGTAAAACCAAAAGTACACCAGACATGTGGCACTTGGTCACAGAAAAGCTTTGTGTCTACCTCAATAAGCACTGAAGCTGCAGTATTCCAAGGGATCCGCCCCCCCCCCCAAAAAAAGGTAAGTTGTATCTACTGTGTGAAGTTTTCCTCTTTATAACGAACACCTTTCTGTATACATGTACCTATCCCACTGTATTACAAAGACCACACTGTTACTTACAGATCTAAAACATCTACCTAATAACACAAATTGTCGAAGGGTACACAGCTGAATTGGAAATGTACCCCTCAACCTAACATCCCGTTTGCCATTTCTTACAAGAAAAAGCAAGTCAGCTGGAACAGCCTGACAGTATGGCTGCTTCAAAATTCCTATCAGAACTTTTGCTCATTACATTGGAAAGTAATGATGCATGGGCACTTCATGAGTGTGCCGTAATTAAGAACTACATGTTTGTGAGAAAAAATACGTGTTTTAATGGTACAGGCTTTGAGACCATCATGCAATGTTTTCTATAATTTTTGGCACACAACTTAAAGTTACCTAATATTGTTTCTCTTACACGTGTATATTAGTGCTCTCATGCATTGTGATTCCGAGATTATGTAATTATGCCGCAGCAGAAAAACAAACAAACAAACAAACAAACAAAAAGACAAACAAAAACAAAACACACACACACACACACACACACAACCAAACTAATAGAGAGCCCTTTGTCAAACCAGCACTTATCATTTGTGCAATATAACACATTCTGAATGAATGGTTGCCAAATATGCCGGTGGGTTGGTCATGTCTTGTTTGGAATCGACAGGACCACACTCCAGGCTTCTTTGACAGCATGTGCATCGCATTTTTCTTTACTGAAAGGTTCATTTATCCCAAGTGTTCCACAACCAAGAGGATCTGGTGTTCGATGCTATATTAGGTGCATTTCCTATATTTATTAGTAATGTATCCAATAGCTCTAAACATAAGCGTCCTGTTGAGTACAATTCCCCAAAACCAAACTAGTGAATGGAGTGTAAATTATTTTCTTTCAAGCATTCATGAAGGTGTTTGAAAATTACTATCTCAAAAACGTTTGAAAAGGTAGGTATAATTGAAACAGGTCTATAATTTTTAAAAGCACTTCCATCACTTTTTCCACTAAAATTGAGTCACTTTTGCAAATTCTAGCTTATCAAGAGAAATGTCTGTAACAAGGACTAAGTTATAATGACTGTCGGAGACTAAGTGGTGATAGGTTTTAGAGTTTGAGAACTTTAGATAAGATCCCATCAAAACCACAGCTGGTTTTGATTTTAAGAGATTCAATACTTTTTATAACATTATTTCCAGTAACAGGCTGAAATGAAGTACCGTATCTACTTGTGGAATTTAGGTAATCTTTAAAACGTGCATATTGGAAATGTTTTATCTTTTGAGCTAGCATAGGTCCTTATTCAGTGAAAAATTTGCTCAAGCCATCTTCTTTTTATGTTTGCCCATAGTTGTTTGTTCGTGTTTTTTTCTTCAACGAACCAGGGAAAGTTGATTTTATATTCGTTTTGTTTAATACTTCGTTAATAATTTACCACAAATTCTGAACCCCCCCCCCCCCCCCATACCTGCTGTAACTGAATAATAGAGGTTTGCTTTGCTAATTTCATGTTTCTTCTGAGAATATTATTTTACGAATTTATGTTTGTTTTATATTTGAGGTATTCAGACGAGTCTATATCAATTGTTTTCAACCGTTTATATAGTTTAGAAATTACGATAGCTCTAGTCCTCCAGTTTGATTTTTTAATTATCTTTAATAAGTCAATGTTAAAATCACCTAAAATAATTACTTCACAATTTTGATTATTATTTATATGTTCTACTACAGGAGTAGATACCTTGATGAAGATGACATATTTCTCATAAACATCTCAAGGAGGTCTATTCAGATTCTCTAAAATGTCCCTGGAGTATTTCTTCAGTGAGCTTTGCGTACATCTGCAACTGAGTTGAAGGCAACAATGACTGTTTAAAAAACTATTTGGGTTTGGTACAAATACTAAGTCTAAAAATACGAAAAACTGAACTGTAAGAAAGAAAAAGAGAAAGAAAGTCCTAATGAGCAGTGATACTAAACTATCGTTGACGGAAAAACCATCAACAAGAACTATCAACTAAATTTGTCTTGAACATCATCCGATATGATCTTCGAATGTAGAAACAAAACTGTCGAAAGGAACTTATCATCTTTAATCTGCGTATTCAATTTCCAAGAATGATAAGTGGAGCCTTATAAGCGTCTTTTCGGCACTGAGTAAGGCACTTCTGTGGGCAGGTGAGTTTATGAAATGATGAGACGTTGAATATTTAGTGCTCTACTTCAATCTAACAAAGGAAATAATTATGCAGCAGAAAACAATGCTTAAAATATGCGGTAAAAAGGAATGGTCCTTAGGTGTGGAATCAAAGCAGACCTGACGGAAGATTCAGCAAACCGAGTCAAAGAGAAATTCCTTTTTTTACCATAATGTAATAATAAACTAATGATAAATGTCCATTATTGTTTCGTAAACCTGCTAGGACCGAAATCACGGATGCTTTTGCACGTCGTTAATCGATACTATCGGAATAGCTGTCCCACTGAGTCTCTAAACGTGTACAAATCTGTTAGTCCATGTGGTTTTTTTTATCGTATTGCCCTGCTCAGCTTATTTCGCGAGGAAAAAAAACCTTCTGATTTTACCTAACCCAGATACTAATTTTTGTAGACATTTAAAAAACCCTTTTTGTGACAATTTCGTACGTTCAAAGCTAAGTTTTCTATTATCCCATCGGGGCGTGAAACAGATTGACATATTTTATTTCTGTTAGGCTGCTTACTACAAATCCAAATTGCCTTGAACATTTCAGCTTAAAAAACTCTTCTAATTCGGCGGTATGTCCAAAACAACCTGATGAGATTGCTCGCTTATATTTTTCCTCTAACCTGCACATCAGCAACTAATTATGCCTACCGGAAGCTTACATTTCATAGTGAATTTCCTATTTAGCTTGTTTTTTTTTTTTTCTTATTTTCCGCCAAAAACTAAACACTAAAATGCTTCAACTAGTTTATATTATGAACTTACTACATATTGTATTCAAGTTGTATTGTATTTCAATTCAAATATTTTTCAAGCATTCTAGCCTTTCATAAAAGGTACAACTTTGATTGCATTGTACTTTTATGCATAATCTGCATTACTTCACAGATGTATTATGCCACAGGTATTATTTTGATAGTGGCAATGGTACTTTATTGTCGTGATTATGTTCTACATCTGAAAGCATTTTGGTGTTTGTTCTGCGACATTGTTGTATTTCTCTTTAAACTTGATGCTGATCTGCCATGTTTTTCAATCCATCATTGATGTGAATGGAATGTTTTTATCATTCTACTATTACTTAACGACATATGGTGCATTGCCACCTATGTCGCAAGAATGTGAATTTCAGAGGTGTAAATCAAAGTAAGTGTTCAGTCTCTTGTAGTAGATTTCATGAGCAATGTACATACACAAGTCAAGACGAAACTGTTCTTTGATATGTCGTCTATGTCTACAGTATGAACTTCCTCTCAATCATATTGAAGATGATGCCGACTTTTTAAACGATATTTCTGAGTTCTGGTTCTCCATTCCAATTATTGATTTTAATAAGTTAAACGATTACATTTTTGTTCCATTTAAAATTAATGATGGTCAAAATATGGTTCCCATTTATGACATTGACCCATATATACATTTTTTGACTAGTTTTACTTGCTCTTTTTGTTATAGCCAGTACTACATATCCAATACCTTTAATTCAAAAATAAACTCTTTAGACCCGGCATCCCCCTTATTCTTTCTCTATCTGAATGTTACGAGTTAACCAGCTCACATTAATGATCCAGATACTTTTCTTGAGACACTCAACTTAACGTGTTATACCTGTAAGCGATACTAAGATAAAACACACAAATGAAGACATATGTAATGTTGGGAGCTACAATGATGAAATAAAATACAGAACTAACAGGATGGTGGTCGAGCTTGATTATTTCTCGACATAAATATTTAGCACACAAACAGATGACTTATCAATTTTAAATTATATCATGGAAGCTCTTTTATTGAAAAACACAACAGCAATGATAATTCTAATGAAATTGTTGCCATTGTTCATAGACCGCTTGGTACAAATTTAATCAATTCAATGTACCAATTGTGGATATTTTAGAAAAATTTAAACAAGAAAATAAACCAGGTTACAAGCTTGGTGACTTTGATATTAATCCTCTCAATATAGACAAACGTCTTTCTTCTTCAAACTTTATAGAAAATTGATATGGTTGTTCATTTCTGTCTAGCATTAACAGACGAACAAGTGTAACAGAGAACTAGGCTACTCTTACAGAAAATATCTTTATTAATGCAATTACAGATAACTCTGAACGAATAAGTGGTATTCTTTTCAGTGATATATATGATCATCTATCTGTTTTTTACATAAACTGTAATGAAAAAAGTTATATACAATCAAATTTAAAATAAGAAACACGTCATTAATCTCAACTGTCTGCATAATTTTAAAGGTACAATAAGTTTTTATGACTGGACAGACATATACGATACAACAGATTCTGAATTTGCAAAGTCTTTTTGTGTGTGTGTGTGTTCAAAATCTTTAAAATGTGTACACCGAGACCATTCTCCTTCGAACCATAAACTCCAGATACAAGCTAAATAAGCCATGGTGAACGACTGGGATTATCAAATCCATTAAGAGAGAGAGAAAAAAAAACAAGTTATATGAAAACATCCATTGGCCAATTGTAAAAAATAATGAAAAATTCAAGAGCTATTGCAATTGACTAGATCACATCTTACATATAACTGAGAAAAAAGTTTACACTGATGTAAATCAACACAATGACTAATTTATATTGGGTATGGAAACTTATGAGCCCTGTTATTAGTAAACAAAACAGGCCACAAATTGCAAACAGATGTGTAAGCAATGACAAGATTATAACTGAGCCACAAGACATAGGTAATAACTGAAATTCCTATTTTGTGAACGTAGGTCTAGCATTACTTAATAAAATACCCCCAGCCCCGGAGGCTATCATTAATTAATAAAATACCTCCAATCCCTGTAAATCCTCATACTTGCAAGGTAACTACTTTCACTCATTCTCTTTTTCTCCAACCATTGAGTAAGACCTAAATATAATTATAAAGAATCTGAAAGATTCCAGCCCAGGTTGGGATACTATACATCAAAAGGTTCTAAAATTTGTATCAAGTGATATAGTCTCAGACCCAACTTGGAGTATGGAGGTCGAGTCTGGGATAGCTGCATGGTTGCAGAAGTTGAAAAGCTTGAAGGATTTCAGCTGACTGCAGCCAGAATAGTTACTGGTGCAATACCAGTAACACTGAGTGCCAAACTACATGAGGAACTTGGACGGCAGACATAAGCATCTTGTAGGGAAAATGCTATGTCAATTATTATTTATAAAATCGTTAACAAATTGGTTCCAAATTACCTGCAATCTGTAATTCCAAACATTGTCAGCCGTGTCACGTCTACCTCCAATACTTGTAAAAAATCTGACATGCCTCATTTTTGACCCCTAACGGATCTTTTCAATAATTTCTTTTCAACAACGGTAGGGAATGTGCTAGCTCTTAATGTCAGAAACTCACCATGTTTATCAGTTTTTAAAACCAAAATACTTACAGGTTATTCTGGATTGAATCCATTTTCGAAATTCTGCAATTTTGGAAACAGATATACCTCTTTTTTACACACTCGCCTCTGCTTAGGCAGCAGTCAGATGAACTAGCATCTTTTCAAAATTAGTTTAAAATGCATCCCAAGTGCAAGGGCGGAGCAGCTAGCAAAAATGTATAACATATTTTTTTCTCTTTCCCATTGTATACTGTAGCACGTTCAAAACTACACACAATTGTATCAAAGTATGCTCCCTTCTCCCTCAAATGGTTTTGCGTGGCACTCCAGTTTGTACTTTGGTGGAAATTTACAAATGTTTTTCGCAGTTCATGATTATATAAGTATGTCCTCTCGACTAGAATTGTGAGTGTGAAAGCCCCTCATGAGAGAAGCTATCATGGCACTTGCCTACAGGTGAGGAAAGGAGCAATGAGCAGGCCATGCAGGATTTGTCTACTTCCGCTCAAAGGCAACTATGCTTTGAGGACAAGCCTTCTCCAGCATAAACTGTGATACAGAGCGCCCATCATGGTGAGATTGCTGGACTGTTCTAGGCTGCTAAGACAGCTGTAATGATTCCCCTCAGAGAGACATTACAGGCTCTGGAGCTTTCACCTGTCACAAATTGTCAAGCTATGGCAGTGTTTTATAAGATTCAACGACAGAGACTGAGTGGCCCAACTTTGAATTTCCATTCAGTACTTATGTTGACGAAATATACCAGAATGTTGACAAAGAGTTGCATGGCAGTAGGTCTGTGTCTGGCCTTCCGATGGCTCAGTCATTGAGGAAAGGCCAGTTATTGTGTAGACCAAAGGTCAACATGGGTCGGTATTGGCTACTGCAAGAGGTCTACCAGGCTAGACCCACAGAGGTAGACGTTGGTTGGGAGAATATCAGTCTGTCAATGGATACCACCCAAGGTCATGATACCTGAGACCAGTTTGAAATGACTGGAAGAGGAACTGAGAGTAATAGTGATTATCACCTTTTTTTTTATTTCTGCGGCATCTGGTGATATAATCTAGCAACTGTAAGCATCAGTGCTGGTCCCCGATCTAGTCAAGGATTGGATTAGCCTCAACGTGTGCATCAATACAATGTGGGACCTGGCAATAGAGCACCTTTTTGGGCAAGCTAGTACCACAAAAGCCAACATAAAGTTGCTGCGCAGGGACACTTGCTTGGATGTGGCTGATCTTTGAGATTTGGTTGTGTAAACCATACTAACATCGCCTCTGTTCTCCAATAGTTTGTTTGGAGGGGTTCTTCATCCAATAATGGGGCGTGCTTGTGAGATGTGATGCCAAGGAGTGCAAAACATGATCCAACGAGCCATGGTAGACTTTGCCAAGGCCATCAAAGCTGAATCTCAAGGGCAGAAGAAGGGAGCTTAAGGGGCCACCACTTCTAGACACAAGCAGAAGAGGAAAGGCACCCGGAAAAAGTGAATAGGGGAAGCCTATCTTTTGGAGGGGCAGACCAAAGAAGGACTGAGTGGATGCTTCAGTCATTTAGACTATCCCTGGAGACTCATTGTGGCAAAAAGTTTGACACGAGATGCCAGTTTTTTGGCCGCCAACTTTAAGGGCACCACAAAAAACCTGGTCTTCCGTCGTGGATGATTCGCTTGTGTTAGGGTAGTGGAGGTAGCTTTTGGCCACTTAAGCTCAAATGGATCCTTCCCTTCAAAGATCCTGAAGTATTGATTAATATTTTCTGAATGCTACTTCACAGTGGCACTACTAATTTGTTAGTTTACTGATAGATGTCCCGTGCAGCATTCTTGCTTGCTACTATTCATAACACTTCACAGGGCACAAAACAGCGATTTTTGGTTAGAGGAGGCAGTTTTTGGTCAGCAGGTCTTTACGGATGAAAAGCAAAGAAGTGCTTTCATTTGTGTAAAAGTTTTTGCAAAACTGTAAAATATACCTACTTGTGACAGTTTATGAAATTCATGAGAATAAAACAATGAATTATTTTGACAGGTGACCAGTTTGAAATTTATATGTTAGAATTGTTCACTGAGCATACCTCCATATTCATATCATATTTGCTTTCCAATATCTCCAATTCAAAATTAACTTTTGCACATGTTTATAGATGTCTTAAAAGACTTTTTTGGAGCTACTCATCATCACTTCTGCCATTACAACTCACCCTTATATGCTTATAGTGCTATAAATTCAAGGTGACCGAAAACTGCCCCCAGCAGTAAGAAAAACAAGATATAATTAAAAGACACTCCCCACTGAATATGTCACTTTCTGGTCCCATGACACATTGAAAGCAAGTTCTGGAATTGCCCTGATCGGACTGGCATCTGCTTTTGAAGGATAACATGACTTTACGGCAAAATTGACGATTTTTTGTTTCTTTGTCCTTCCAACCTGGTTGTAAAAAAAATTGTCGACACACAAAAATGAACAGAGAAGGAAAAAAAGGTAACATTTTTGCCAAAATAACGCTGCTAGGCCATGAAGGACATGTATTTGCATGTCAAGATGGCAGAGAAAAGTCAGAAATACCTACACTTTGCTTTCAGAACAAGGCATATCAGTTCTGCACTCTTCCGTTTGGGTTAGCCACAGTACTGTTGGTGTTAATCGAAATAGTACAGTTGGTAGTGGCTTATTTTTACAAGTAAGGGATTCAGATGATGCCTATCCGAACGACTGGCTGTTCAGAGCATTAATTAAGACCAGAACTGATCAAGCATCAACAGCTTTTATTAAAACTGAGCCAGAAGTTAGGTCTCTGGTAAACTTCCTAAAGTCTGGTCTCATGTCTTTACATGTGTTTGTATTCCTTGGCATCATTTGCTACTAATGCCATCCTCCAACGACAGGTAGAAGAGACTGCAGAATCTGCTTGTGAGGTTTATGCGATCAACTCAGCAAAACAATTAGAAGTGGCTTCAGCTCCCAGGGATGATGTCCTCTATGGATACTCCAGTACCGCTATAGTGCCTGAACAGGAAGCCACTTAACTGCTCCTGCCACACAAATTGAGAGACTCTGATTTGGAATGGATGGTTAAAGTCAGTGTGCTCAACAAGTCTCTGATGAGTTGGTGGACTGTCAGAGAGAATGTCATGTGCAGGCAGACAATGAGGCCATACAAATCCAGACTGATGATTTTCACAGATGCTTTGAAACAGGGAGGTGGAGCTCATATGAGCTCTGACATCTGGCATCTGCCATTAGTAAGCTTTCACATCAATTGCCTAGGACTGGAAGCAGTGCATCTATCTCTGCTGACATTTGAGCTGATGCATATCTGAAGCATATATGTGTTATTGATGAGAACAGGAAGGCATGGGCTTACCTGAACAAGTGGGGAGTCACAAGGTCCAAACTATTGTGCCCACAGGGTGAGATGATCCTTCTATGGTGTGAGCCAAAGGAGTGAGGATTTTGGCCTATCACATCAATGGCCACTTGGACATCATGGCTTATAAGCTGTCTTGGAAAGGACACGTGATTGGGACGAAATGGCTCTTACACCAGAGAGTTGTCTCAGTGATGTAGGACTGGAGGGTCCCATCTCACTAGAACCAATTAGGCACTAGGTGGAAGCAGTTTGGAAGCCTCTAGCATTTGTGGTAGATACTCTAGTGATGACAAATGATGGAATATGGGGACATACATTTCCTCCCTTCCTGTCGATTCCTCAGATTCTAAGGATGATCCATGAAGAAAAGGTGGAGATCTCTTGACCTCCTAGATAAGGCTTGAGCCCCCACTGTGGCTCCCTGCCTGGGATCGACTACTCATCCAGCCTCAGACATCCAGGTTTCATTAGAACTTGGTGGTGCTTAACCTTCACGCATAGAGGCTGTCGCACAACACATTCAGGGGGCAGGCTTCTTTTATCTCCTCGTTGCAAGGATCCCGAGAGGTAAACTTCGAAAAAGCTTATCTGAAGAATTTTGAATCTAGGTGGATTATTCAGGGTCTAGACAGAGTAAAATTCATGCCCCAGATGCCAAGAAGATCAAGTGGTTAGACGATGGCAGCTCTATCACTCTGAAGCCATATTTTGGTTTCTTAGACAAGAATCATGTGGCTGTAGACCCAATAGCAGTCTCCAGTGCTCAAATGGTGCCTGGATTTCAAGAAGGATGTTCAGAGGAGTAGGAAAGGCCTTTTTCTTTTGTTGAAACAAATGGAGTCTGGCTTGAAAGTGGATAATACCATCTGTACATGGTTAAAATCCATGGTCATTAAGGCCTACGAAGTTGTATCTAGTTCAGAGGAAATCCTTCAAGCTAAGGGGGTAAGAGCACATGACATAAGGACATTCTCTTCATAATGGTCCTCCCTCTGCGATGTCAACCTGCCCGACATAATGTGGACGTGTAGATGGAAAGTCCATACTAAGTTCACCGCCTTTTTATAACCTCTGGGATATGATTCTGACACACGGTAACCTGTTGGTGCTGCATCAAGTTTTGACAGTCTCCTTTGGTGCACAGAAAAAAAAACTATGTTGTCAAGTCTGTGGGAACAGTGACTCAATAGCTTAGATGAGGCAGGACACCACTAGAACATGGTTCCATTTTGGTGAGATATATTTGGTTATTTCATTCTAACTATGGCAAGGTAATGGTAGATGTAGCTTGATTGGTCTTCCAGTGTGTATCTTTCAAGTAGTTCTCTGAAGATCTACCAAGTTTAGGACTAGTGTGAGAGCTTTCAGTTAGGCCTCTGAGTGTCATGGTACAGTATTCTATACGTAACTGTGAGGAAATTTTTGTTGCTAGGGTCTTATCTGGCATATTTTATACCCTCTACCACTCCACTGGTATATTAGCTGGAATGTTGCAGAGAAAATGCATTACGCAATAGATAAGTATAACCACAAGTACTGATACTGTCCAGGTATATACTACTATATAAAGACTAGGGAACTTATGGAGCAGGCTGACCTTGACCTCATTTCCAAGGTGCAGAGGTTGTATTCTAAAATGTTTTTGCACAATAACTGGATTTTTTTGTATGATAGGACTTGTATATTTTACAGGATGACAGTACTTTTCCAGGTCTAGATCAAGTTTCAAGATGGGAGTGGTTGAACTTAATTGAAGGGCCACAAGGCCACTTTACTAAACTTGGTTTCTTCATCGTGGTTCAAAATTTAAGTTGTGACTTCAATATCGCACAGGGTATTTATCCTTAATTAGTTCTAATTCAGCTTAGAAAATGTGTGACCTTGACCAAGTTCTCAAGGTCAACATCTACAGTCCTATTGGTGAACTTGGTTTCCAAATGATAACTAAAGATGTTTTGGACCAAGGGCTTTCTAATACCATAGTAAAATAAAAACTTTTAAAGGATATAAGTCGATTTCTGAAATGGCTGACCTTGCGTAAATTCCCAAGGTCACAGAGCTACAATACTGAATTTGGTTTCTGCTTAATAACTGCAGAATCGTTTTAGGGACAGCTTTTATTTTATAGATTTTGTATCTCTTTTATCAGCACTATATCAGAATTAAAGAAGGGTGACCTTGACTTAATGTCCAAAGTCACAAAGCCACTTTTGTGGATTTGGTTTCTACTTCCCCTTCTTAAGGTCATGAATGCCCAATTTAATACTATTAAAAGGGTAAAGAGGGTGAACATAGTGACGGGGGGGGGGGGGGGAAATCTATGTTTTACAAATATGTCCTGGCATAATGTTGTTATGCCTGGTTGCAAACCTTTCATTCTTTCTTTCTTTCTTTCTTTCTTTTACAACCAAGCTTTTCTAAAGCTGTACTGGGACGCTTTTGTTCCACAAAGCACCATATCTGGCAAGGAGACTGCCCTACCATTAAAACTGTGCATATGCTTTGAAATTGCCAAGATATTTTAAATGATACAAATTAGGACTATTCAAATTTAAAAGCTCAATATCTTCCAAACTACTGTAGATACACACGAAATAGTGTGGATGTAAAGGTTGATGGCTCTTGGCAATATAATGGGCTGCAAATGAAAGTTGTATGTTTTAAGTTATGTTAATCAGGGCAGCGAGAATTTTAAAAGTTGAATATCTCCAAAACTATTATAGAAAGAGCCATTCAAACTTGAATTTGCAAGTTTGTGGCAAAGATGGGTCCAATGAACCATGAGCCAAAGTTGTAGAATTTTAATTTATGCCAAACTACATAATTATAAAACCAAGAGGCGCATTTCAACTTCAATATACCACATTCATCCTAATAGTAGCACGCCTTGCCAATGCAAAGATTGACCAGATCTTCCGGTGTTTTCGTAGGGCTATGGAATAAGTACTTTTCTGGATTGAAGGTTTTGAAGGCTGTACAGTTCATTTAGGTGTTAGATAAGCATTTATATACTGCAACGACATTAACTTTTTCCATTTGGAAGTATCATCTTTGCTAAGTTACAGGAAAAATCCTGGTTTTGAATCTACACCACTGGCATTAGAAGTGGGGAGTGGGGTGCTTCTGTAAGGCATATGCTACTATAAGAATGAACACAGTTTATACGTTTGTCACAATATTGCATCCAATGAACCATGAGCCAAAATTGCACAATCTTAATTTATACAAATAAGGTGAATTCACAAAATTAAAATATTGAATAAATTCATAGCTTTTTATCAAATTCAATGATAATGATGATGATGATGATGATAATAATAATAGTTACATGAACAATTATCATCATCATTATCATCATCATCATCAACATCATCATCATCATCATCATCATCATCATCATCATCATCTTCTCCAAGGCAGAACTATGCACAATGTATTGTTCAGGGTCCAGGTTAAGCATGAGGACTGACATGCACATGTTCTTTTCACTTGGCTGACTTGGCAATTCGGGTAAATATATTAAACACTGTGAAACGTGGATTCAATCACGTGACAGGTGGGCTTGTTTAGATTGGTCAAACAGAATGAAATACAGGTGAGCAGATACCTGGAATGCAATGAAACAGACTGTAGCTTCTTCAGAGGTAGCACAGCTTGAAATGGAACGTCGCCTTGTCATCGCAAAGCCACACGTGATTCGTACATGAACGTGTAAATTTCACCAGTGAAGACAATTTTAATTTAAAAGATTTTTCGACTGTTGCTGACAAGTGCCCTGTTTCCCCAACTCCTACCAAAATGTGCAGAGCTTATTTAATCCTTTAATCAGTCCATATTAATTTAAGCAAATGTGATAAATGCCCTGTATATTTATCACCGTTTGCCACCAAATATATTTGACACAATTTGAAGGAAAGCATCCTAGCCTCCCTATTGCAGTAATCTCTCTCTCTCTCTCTCTCTCTCTCTCTCTCTCTCTCTCTCTCTCTCTCTCTCTCTCTCTCGCTTCGTCGCTGACTTATCATCTCAATGAAAGATATTATGATGCGTAACTTGAAGTTAAAATACAACAGTAGAGGCAAACCATATATCAGGGTACCTTTGTGCAAGCATTAACAAAAAGTGTGAGTTCTGGGGAGGTAGAAGTTTTAGGACAGTTGGGCCGTATTGAAGTAGGACAGATTACAGTGAGAACAATGGATGCCATGAACCGACCTCTAAATGTGGATAGACTATTTATATTGGAAATGTACAGGATGGATATATCACCCCTCATGGATATAGAGACTGTGTTGTGTCTGCACTAGCCCATGGCAATGGTGAAGCAAGAAACAGAAAAGTACTGACAGGTTAGTGTAATTATTATGAGAAGCCGCCATTAAAGAGTTACAGCACCCTAATACCCTGGTAGGACAGGCAGTTTTGAAAGTGAGGGGAAGGAATACTATTCCTCATTTTCCCCAAAATACCTAGCCATGGAACAATGTATAGTGTATTAATAATATGGCAAAGACGCTTTTCTGTTTGTTTTAAATGCAAATTTGAGGGACATAGGAGGTCTACCTGTAACACTCCATACTGGTGTGTGTGTAAGCAATTAGACCACGAAAGCTCAATTTGTATGGAACGCGAAAAACAGACCGTTTGTGCCTTAAAACTAAGTCTATTTTATTTTGATGCACCACCGTGCCAGGAAACGAAATGGAGGACGAGATAAAAAATAATGCCAAACTAATCGACGAATTTGGCGGAGTTAACACCACTGAAGACACATTTTTTTCAGTGCAGTATCTAGTCCAGTGGGTCCAAAAGTAGATGATGAAGCAGCCATTTTAAGTTACTCAGAGGGTGCCTGAGAACAGTTCCAATAGCGATTGGCCAATTTGATGCGGCATGTGGTGGCATGGAAAGTGCCATGGCAGAGGGTCAAAAATACATGTTTATAGAGGTTTGACAGACGTCTGTGCTACCCTACCATAAATCTGCTCATGTGGCACTTCCGTTATCTGGCACTGCACCTATAGCCTTTACAATGGTTCTTATATTTCAAAAGTAAACAATATGTTTCAGCAAGCTAATTTACCTTTGAAGGAGATCGACCACCTTTTACGTCTAGTAAAGTACAACCACGTATACAGTGCAAGCGATCCCCCAGAGGGTGTCTCCAAGCTGCATCCAGAACTACTACAGATAACTATTCAGCTGGCTACACAGGCAGCCCTCCATAGCACAAAGATCTCAAGATGGGGTAGCCGCAGTGAAACCATGGATGTAAAACGGACGATCCTCCCTATTCACAATCTCTGAGCAGTATTTTGAAGCAAATCTGATTTTGGAAAGAATTCACTTGTTCATATATATAAAATATATATATATATATATATATATATATATATATATATATATATATATATATATATATATGTATGTATGTATATATATATGTATATATATGTATATATATATATATATATATATATATATATATATATATATATATATATACTCAACTACTTTCAGCCTTTTTCAGGCGGTTGATTTCAAGAGAAAAACAGGCTTTTCCTGTGAAAGCATGAGCCGCATTACCCGTAGTATTTTCCTGACACTTTCAACAAATTGTTTAAAACTTTTGATAAATGCACGTGTGAAGAGTCAAAACGTTCTTCCGCCTCTTTCCAGTTAACTCCTAACTGCATATTTCTTGCATTTTATATTGAAACGTCAAAGGTATATGGGATACTTCCTGCAGGAAAAATACTATTCCGTAGTTACTTGTGAGACAAAACTGGGTTGGTCTGCGGATCTTCTGACGGGGAGGAAAGTTGTATTCTCTGCACACAGAGAGCCTAAATGCAGATTTCTGTTTAATGCAAACCATGATATCTGTAACTGTGTTTGAAAATTGAATTTATTACTAATTGAGAAATGTAATATCTCTTCCAAGAGTAAGTGGGCAGGGATGAACAAATTACAATTATTCGACAAACGTAGTAGTACTATGACTTGGTGGAAATTGTATCTTAAAGAGTGACTAAAATGGAACACGCATTGCCTGCCATCTGCATCCACTCTTTCAGCATTGTCTGTTAACAGTTTGCTATCCCATACTTGTGTATAACCATTTGTTCCTATGTTAATGGAAGTCGGCTTACTCTGCTTATTTTGCCCAGCAATTCCTCCAGTTATTGCTGGATAAGCCCTTTTGTGTTTGCCTCTCTCGCAAAACGATTTTTTATAATGCCAATAGACAAAATTACCCGAGTCATTAAATGTCAAACCAAATCCCGCAAGTTGTTTGACTGCCTGTGCCCCTGATCACCCAAGCGCAAAGCACGCCAGTGATCAGGCTCGCAAACGACGGGAATTCAGTTTAGACAGATTAACAACGAGGGTTATTTTGCATTTATCCCCTACGGTTCATTAATAAAGAAATGTAAGACAACTTATATCCCTTGTAACATTTCATTTCACCACATAACATGGGACTATGACACATTCTTGCCACACGTATGAATAAAAAAAATTTAAACAACAAAGAAAAGCGGTCGACCACAGGCCTTATGGCGAATTATTTTGAACTGCCGTCGCTTCAGACAAAAATCTCAACTAAAAGACACTTTTTTTATTATTTCTATATGGAATTGATTTGGTGGAGAGGAGAATTTGAAGGTCAAGTTGACTTGGAATGTTGCACCAGCAAGCATTCCAAAGTATGTACCTGTGGAGCTCAAGTCACTGTTGGCCGTCAGATTTCGGCTCCATCAGTGACGGCAGTATTGCCACCATTGGCCGAAGGAAAGGGGCAATGGCTCCCTGCCACGCAAGCTTGGACAAACGATGGAGATAGAGTCTGGGGAGAGTTTTGGACAGATGTTAGAGGCCTCTGAAAGAAGAATTTCCATAGGGAAGGCTGAAAATGGCATGCTGTTGATTTCGGCTTGCTGTTGCATAATTGTTCACGGACTGTGCTTTTTTGCGCCCAGGTGTTGAATAATGTTTTGCGGGAGACTTGGATGTAAAAGTGGACGGCACATCGTGTATCTTACAGAGTGGTTGTTTTTCTGCCAACCATAAGTCCTACATGTTTGGCCCTAGTTTGCATCACAGAATCAAGTTTATTCTTACCCATTGGCTGGGATTTATACCACGGACCATCAGATTTTCGGCCGTTATTTATGGCAAGGTAATAAGGCGAGTTTGGATGTACCCAATATGGAATTGATTCCTTCCATATTTTTAAAACCATATCTCTGATTTTAAGAATATGGTAATTGTAGTCCAACCCATGGGATATGGTCAACAATATCACATAGGCCATATTGCATGAGTTTCAGTGTAATATGGTACAAAGTAGGGGATAAATGCTCAAATCTTGCACATCAAGATGATCTCTCCTATCCTGAACAGCCCTGCTGGTATCATACAGTGGCGCATTTCCCCACTTCTGTAGGAGATTGTTGGGATTGTCCACTTTGGTGACCCCTTTGTAGTATCTTTCGTGGAAGCCTTTGCCTATTATGGCTGATTTGCTCTCAACATGATTAATAATCCAAGCTCTGTCAAGCTCCAATCCACTCCGTGCATCTTTCTGTATGTTATGATAGGTGCTCTGATTTGTGCAATCGGCACATTTACAAGCACCACGAGACACTTGGAGCAGAAAACTACCACTTAAAGTATGACAAGAGGCCCATACCCATTCTGCCCTGGATATTGCTCAACAGGTGGCTGTTGTTCTGCCAGGATTTGAAACAAGTGAGCAAAATCATCCAAAAGTTGCTGGTTTCACGAAACTATGCCAATTTGTTTTTCCATCTCAAAATCAGTATAAAAGACGTTGTAAAGGTCAGCAGGATCACCATGAAAACAACCATAGACTGTAAAAAATCTTGCGTCATTATATATCACATAATCTAAGAATAAAGGCGCACAGTTGAAAATACACATAGTCCAAAGTACATGTCGTACTGCACTGCCCATTGCGCATGTGTGTTTGTGACTCGCATTGGCATCACAGACGACATAAAGAAAAAAGAACTGAGGTTAGCCAGTTGAAGCCATCAAGCCAGTAATCTGTAAGCTGCCTTGCCATTCAATATATTTCGATAAATAAATGGACAGAAATAAGAAATACTGTAAAAACCTGAAAGAGACGTCACGAAATTGGCAATGAACTGTCATACACCATTGGTTCTGGCATGGTAGAGACTATAATCAAGGAGTAGGTAATTGCAAGTATGGAGGTCCGGAACACTATGGCATTGGCACAAAATATGAGTCGTCTATATACCTTCCACTTTTGCAGTAACAAATGAACCACATTGTGATAAACCACTTCTTTGTCACCCACAGAGGCAAGGATACTGAGTGCAGATTTTGATTTCGGGTTAAAGTTCTTATGACCTCCAGTTTTACTTCATCATAATCAAGAATATGGAGATAAATTCAGTACTTTTTTGGAGAGATCCGATTCTTTCATGCATTTACACATACACATTCTCTCACTTTTATATGAATAACAGAATCAAGCAATTTAATGTGTATTTTTTCTTATATATCATATGTTATCACCACTACATTAACTATTATCTTTCGACAGCTTATAATGTTTTTTTATCTGATGATAGCAGAGATGATCAAACAACTGTTGGAAGTCTTTAGGAATAATGTCCTAGGTTTTTATATCACTCAATAAATCACTTTTAAAACTTTAGGCAACAAGTGTGGTTGTTCCTGAGGTACTTTTCTTTCCATCACTGGCATAACACAGTTTGAACTCTTCCAGAAAAGTCAAGTTAATCTGTGGAAAATATTGATACACTACATCATATCAGTCTGCCAGACAATCATCTTGCATGTGGTTTCTTTGACCCAGTAGATCTAGCGTATCAGCCAGACAGTCTGCTTGTTTCATGGTGAAAGGTATCAAGTGTTGAAGTTTTTTCAACTCTCTTTACAATCCTTTTTAGAAAACACCCAACAGCCACCTTATTCATAAATAATATCATCTGAGAAAGCAGTCACAGTCCACCATTAGTATTGTTTGTCCATAGGTATTGGCAAATTTTCTACCTTTTGGCTCTTGGTTTGAAATTTTTCAGCATCTTGGGGGTGACATCTTTTGAGATCCGAATGAATTTGTTCTACGGCGTCACTTAGTTGTATGGATGTAGTCCCATGTGCTCAAAACATGGCACAACGGACCCCATGCATGTAGTTATTAAGCTAGGTCATTCCTATAAATAAAGATTGATGCCTCCTCCTTTCACTTTCTGCGCTTGACCATCAACATAGTGTGTCCCTACATAATATTTATCTTCATAGCTGGACACTGCCAATTGTACTCGTCCATTGAGCTAGAAGGGCATCTATTTTTCTACCCCCTCTTTGACTATTGTTCCTACTTGTGACATCAGGGTAGCCATGGTATGCCATGCTGCAACTGATAAGAACACCAATCGTGTCACCTTCCCATGAATTATCCTCAAAGCAACAAAGGGAGAACCATAGTTACCAGGTAACACTTACACTAAAGTCTTCTGGCCCAACTGAAGTGTAGTCGCCAACCTCAGGCTGCCTTTTTCGGGTTGAACTGCTGTCTTGGACAGTGTGGAACAACTGTTGACCACCATCAAAATCAGCCCTGTTTTCAACAAGTTTTTTATGAAGTCGAAACTCGTTTGCCGTTCCAGTTAAACCCAGTTTTGAGCTTATCTCTTCCTGCAGGGATATCGTAGACACGCAAGGGGCTACATTTTTTTAACCCCCTGTGGATTCACTGTATCTGCATCGTATGATTTGATAGGACACTGTATTCTGCTTTGAGGGACATGGCCCCACTCGTTGTTTCAGGACTATATTAGTGGCTATCTGGTTGGATAGGGCCTCATTCTGGAAAATCATTGCTCAAGTTGGACCCACAGGTACTCATTTCGACTATAATCTTAGGGGAATTGGTTGAGAACGACATGCTTCATCCTGCTGAATAAGCCAATATGCTTGTGGCTCTGAACAGAGGGCAGGAGGTTTGCCTAAAGGATTTCATTTATATACCACACAGGAGTCAAATTGCCATCCCCAACCACCAGAGGAGTTCTGTGACATGTATGGTTGCACATGTCCCCAATGCATTTCGTTTGCGCCCCCCCCCCCCTCCCTCATTCGGATTTATGCACACAGTAGTCGGCATACCTCTCATTACGTCTGCGCCACACAGGTCGTCAGTTGTCAGCATTTTCTTAAAAAAAGTTGGTGCAGGGTTGGTGGGGCTGGAACACACTTGCCTTTCACTTCTGTGGCCCGGGTTCGATTCACAGCTGGCACGCAACTGGAAAGGGTTCTACCACTCCGACTGTCCGTGGTGGTTTTCTCCAAGTCCCTCATTTTCCTTCACCAAGCAAGTAGGTAGGGAGCTGAATGCCAACAACACTGCCATGGAAAGTGATTAATAGAAGCTTAGCCAGTTTTGCAATCCATGTAAAAGATATGGGTCTATCCTTTTTTTTTTTTTTTTTTTTAAGCGGGATCCATTGAACAGCGCGATATCTCTCCACCACCAGGCCACTTTAATGGCAAGCAGTTATTAACCGATTTCTCATGGAAGATCTTCTGGTGACAAAATCATCCTCCCACACACATATAAAGACAACGTTGCCTGATCAGTTCAAATCCACGATCCCTAAGGACCTTTAAGGTGACATTCAAACAGAGCTAACAGAGCAAACATGCCTCTATATATATATATATATATATATATATATATATATATATATATATATATATATATATATATATTATATATAAAATCATCCTCCCACACACATATAAAGACAACGTTGCCTGATCAGTTCAAATCCACGATCCCTAAGGACTTCTAAGGTGACATTCAAACAGAGCTAACAGAGCAAACATGCCTCTATATATATGTATATATATATATATATATATATATATATATATATATATATATATATATATATATATATATTTATTTATTTATTTATATGGGTGTGGGGGTGTTCTTGTGCATTGAAGAAAAATCACCTGTGCCTTTTCTTGACTGTACTATTAGTATAATGGCTCGTGCGAAATGTGCCCTGCTCAGCGCTTTGTAGTGCTAATTCAAATTGAGATATTTTGGTGACAGAAAGGAGCAACAGTCATTAATGGTGTTATGTTATTGAGAAAATGCTCAAAGTGGATAATAGTCAGCTTCGTAGTTAGTTGTTTCTATGATGACTTTGGCCCACGAAAATATCCAAATGGGCGTTGTAGGCTTGACTTGGCAGTAATCCAAAGCACAGTTTGAAACACTTTTGCTCAAAACGCTCAATATGAAATGTTGGCTGTCCCTTTTAATACTTTAGACATGAAATCAGACCATACCGTACCAGTCGTTTCTTTTTGCGGTTTACTGTTATTAGTGTTTCATATAAAGACCACTCACGGTTAAAAACCTGGCTCTGCAGTTCCTTTAAGTTGGGTGGTCTTAATGGGGTCGTGAGAGGCTCTGTATTTGTCAGTAAACACATGAATTCTGCCTTTTTAATGCCACAATTTTTCGCCTTAACCCTGGATATTTGAATTGCCGGCGACGCTACCTCGCATGTTCTGTTTGACATAAAAAGTGTTGTCCCGACATATTCCAGTTGTCACTTATTCATTATAACTTTTATTCATTGGCATTCCCAATACTTAATGTTTCAGGACTGCAGAGGCTGCAAACGGCGGGCAGTTTGATTCCTGGATAGAAGCGCAATCCACGAAGCCGCTAAACCGGGTGTAAGAAATTAAGCGAAATTGAGTAAGGTGCAGCAAAAAGACCCGAAAAAGCTCGAATTTTAAAGTAACAGACCAGTTGCAAACATTATATCGATGCAGAACACTGGCCTAGGGTATCAGATCTAATAGTTGAGATCGAAGCAAGCCTACCTATTTTAAGCTTCCTTTGGGGAATAGCCGTTGCCATTTTTGACACGTCTATCCCATTAAGAGTTCTTGTGCAAATGCCCCCCCCCCCCCCGCCCAGCGTAAATTCTTGTGCTATTTTGATGGAACCAGGAAGAAACGAAAAATAAAAATCACCATGAGTGCAAAATTTTCAAACCCCAAACAAATCTGTTCCTAGTTTTTACAAACAAATGAACTTAGTCAAACATCCAAAACTCACCAGTGTGATAGAAAAATCGCCTGTATCCAAATCGAGTTAATCAGACATTTACTAAAAATTATATTAAAATGAAACAGACGTGTGTACTTTAAACACAATACAGCGCACAGTTATAAAGGCTTCTCAGATGATGAAAATAGTTGGTGTATTTCGCAGTATCAATTAAATCCCGAATTGTTTTATTTGTGAACAGGATTCTTTGGGTTGTGGTTATATTTTTAACCTGATACTTCAGTGGGTATTACCATTGAGATGCTTTCCAATATCGTATGTTTTCTTTTATTTTTGCGATGCAGTACATAATGTCTCAATGTATAAGCAGTTTGAGGCTAACCATTTGTTCTAACCTGCACAATAATGTATAGAATCTGTCTTCATTAGGTGACATCCATGATAGCGGCAGTCTTCACTGCTTTAATGGATTGTCGCTTGATAGTATATAGATATCCACATGTAGCTCTTAGTTATCATTTTGTGCCACTCTTAAGAATTCTATGTTCACTGTGTTCTTTTTTTTCCTTGTCAAACTGACTGTGAGTCTGAGTGTAAGTCTCAATATCACTGTGCGGACCTCTAAAGGCATTACACAGATGAAATACTTTATTTTATTTAGTGAAATTAATTTTTAGTGGAAACGAGATAAAAATTTAGCTTTAAGCGCCCAAAAGGACAAGAAGACTGGTAGGTATAGTACTCCATTGGGTCGAAATTGATTGCGTGTTAACAAAATTATATTGGTTCGAAACGAACTGATGTTATCTTTTTTCATGTCATTGTTATTTACTGCATACAGATGTAATGGAGGAATATCTGAGAGCGGCATCAATATGTACAAGACACTTTAAATGTGGTACGGCTGTTATTAACAGGATATATTTTCGAAAAGAAACACATCAAGTTTGTCTCATGTACTGACTGCAAATTTCTGTGTCGCTTTTGATGTGATTAAATTCCAAAATAAAGTTCTTAAATTTTACATTCAAAATTAAATGCAGTTCAAAAGGAAAACTTGCATTCAGTTTATAGTGTAAAGCAAAAGAACATAATGCTATCCAAAACTGAACTTCATTTTTTTTTTAAAGTTTACTTCGAATTTTATGCATGGCTGTATTTTTTTTCTAAATTTAACTTCAATCTAAGCATCCTGTGAATTTTGAATTTAAACCCTTGGTCAAAATTTAAAATGTGATTTCTCTACTAAAAGTTTACTATTTCATTTCCCTTAAGAAAATAGTGTGTTCCATTTTTGTGTGTGCGCTATTTTTCCTGCCAAAATGGGCAAATTTATTTTTTTTTCAAGTAAGCAGTTAAAATTCAAATTCTTAACACATTGAAATCTCTCAACAAAATAAGGAGTCAAAATTAAGAATGTACAGATTATTTAAAACAGATTTGAAATTTGAACGAAGCAGAGAGGTGTAAAACGATTTTGTATATTTGATAAGGTATTACATGACCACACATCAGTGTCCACAATCTTTATACTGAAACACAAATACATAAGTGCCCAGTCGAAAGGTTCTGTTGACAAACGATCATGATATTTATTAAATAAAGCTGAAACTTAATATCACTATGGTACCATGCACTGATAAAATATTCCATGCGAAAAGTCGAAACAAAAAATTGTTAATGATAACTTAGTTGATCTAGTGCCATACAGAAATCACAATTTGTCTTAGGAAACCAGAGTATACGGGGCGAATTAGTATTTTGAACAATATATGGAATTGTGTGTAATGGCACGAGGTCATCGTGACCTTCCACATATTGTGCTTTTGTTTGATTGTGCGCCATACATTTAGTTCTCTTGCGGTTACAATGTGCATTCAAGCGTGGATTGTGTGATCGTTTTGGAACACATTGTTGCGCATATTTTCCTTTGTTTGTATTTGTACTTGTATTTAGTATGTGTTCTATGTGACGGCAAATGTCCGTACTATTGTAAAAAAAAAAGATAAGATAGCATCACATAACACTAAATAAGATAAGCTGAACTTTATTTGTCTTCGAACATTTTGCACAAGGAACATCAGTCGACTTGGGACTAGTATGGTGGTATTATATTCCCTGCCTATCTGTGGTCGTAAAAACAATACAAGTTGATCAACCGGGCTACCCAATGCTGCCACCTGTAGTTTAAGGCGCCTGCTCTTTCTTTGGTTGTTTTTGGCATAGTGGTACAAACATTGCAACTTTGTCGCTGTTTTTGTATGAAAGCCCATCGATGTATATAGTTTAAGTTTTATCAATATGTGTAGTTTCTTTGCATGTAACTCTATATATTTGAGATCATTTTGTAAAATGCGAGGGGCATTTTATTCAAGAGGTCTGATTCACACTTTGAAAAAGGATTACAACAAAGCTTTTGGGATAAAACGCTCAAAAGCAGCGGTCAGTTAAAGACAAAATAGTAAAACTTAGACAACCACTTTTTTTTTTTGTTTTCCGTCAAAAGGAACGGTTATTATGTTGTTGATTTTTCAAGCGTCTGCAAGTAACATTGATTATTTCTTCCCCTTTGGAGTTCAAAAAGTAACATTTAAAATTGGAACATTGCCAAACAAAACGGTTACCTTAGTTATACGATTGTCTATACATAGCCGTTATTTTCACAAAGATTCATCCATCCAGTTTTGAGTGAGGCTTTATCAATATAACCAATGTAAAACGAAACGTGTTTCTGAGATATTCACTATGAAAGATAGCCAAGGAGATTCGCTGACTTTAATTCCTCTCAGATAACATATGCTCAGGCCACTGAGAAGGTTGACGAAATGCTAATCGCTCCACCAATGTCATAACTTTGACCTACACACTTACAAGCACTATAGTCGTTCCAATCATTGACCTGTGAAATAATCTGCTCACCTGTGAAAACACATCCAGTGAAGCCTTGAGTGTAGTCGGTTATCTAAACATCTACACTAATCACCACGTCTAACAGCCAATTAACCGATTGCCTTCATAAAGCTTGTACTGACAGAGGGACTCTATTTCATCTTAGAGTTTTGCATAGAAATAAACATGTCACAGTGAAACTGTTTGACATGGGTAAACATTAGCACTCCGTCGTGCAAAAAGTAACAAAAGCTTAATTGCTCTGATTTGAAGGTTTTGAGTCAGCGCCTGAACCTTAATGTTGCAAACCAGCCACGAGTTTGTGGAGAAAAATGGTAATCCTAAAGTTAAGATACTTCTTCATTTCTTAAAGGAAGACACGAGTGATGCACACATGAGACCCCAAAAGTCAACGTTATACAGATCATATACCCTCTAATTTGTTAACACAATTCGCACCCACATGGTAGCTGTAATCGAGTAAAATTGCAGCGGTAACACACACAGATGCACGCTTACGTTTTATACTACAACCCGGTAACATGCTCGCCTTTCACCTCTGCAACTTGGGTTCGATTCACCACCGTGGAAGCATGTGGACAGAACTCGCACCACGATGACTGTGCACCGTGGTTTTTGGTGTCCTCCACCAGCAAAGTTCATAGTCTGGTAAGGATTTGGCCAAAGTGGGCATATGGAGAGGCCGAAAGTGTAGAGGTTGGTGGCCATACCAGGAGTTTAGGTTATACCTTGGGAGTATGAAATGGCCTGTCTCCAAAAAAACAATTGATGCTATGACCCCAGCAGGGAGGGGGGGGGGTCAAGTTGTGACACCTCAAGATGGCCGCCAGGCCACACATGTGGGGAGCGTAGGGAGTCTTCAGTGTGTGTATTTCTTCATAGCATACTTAAAATGAAAAATAAAAATGATGTATACCTGCCCAACCATTGTCTCTACATAGGTACTTGATACTGGCATGCAAATAATGTTCAGTACGAATTTAGATACACTGCTGATGTAGCAAATGGAAACCACCCCTACCAAATAATGGACCACTATGGGCAAATTATATTTAGTGCATGAGGTACCGGTAGCTTGAATAGATACAAACAAACAGAACATGGCCACAGAAATACATATCCGTATTCATAATGTGACATTGTTTTCCCCACTCAGTAAATATTATAATGACGTGCATGACATTTGGCTCAGGAAGAGGGCTATTATATCATGGTTTATCTCTATAGATAAGATCTACTTTCTAAGATATATTCACGCAAGACATACTAGTAAAAATATAAAAATCTCTCTCTGAATTGACCTACTGTTACAAGTAATGAATTACAGGTATTTACAAACAATCTATCATAATTGTTTAAAAGCATCAAACCTACATCAAGGAAAGCAGTTAATTTGGAATATACCAATGGTCTTTTCTGTAATAGTAGACTATCTCGATTTGTTTCCTGGATTTGTTTTGTGAAAAGTACATGTAGCATAAAGTGACATTGTACCATGTGTTTACTTTATGAGAAGTTCATCATCTGGTCATATATTTTTCTAAAATGTATTGTTTGTTATTCATACACAGATTGAAAAAAAATCTTTAATGATGATATTTTCTCGGTAAGTTTCTGTGATAAAAATTGTGTGCGATATGCACAAGTTATGAGTAGTTCATCATCTGGCCATATATTTTTATTATAGATACTACTTGTTAATCATACACAGATTGACAATATCTTCAATCATAATATTTTCTTGGATCTGTGATAAAAAGCACTTTTCCGTTAATCCAAGTTATTTCACTTCTCCAGACTATTTTATGCTTGTTTACTATTTCATAATTTAAAGTTGTTTTAGTAGTCCATTGGACTTAAAATCTATTAGATTTTTAGCTCTGCTGACTTGTCAGTCAGCAGAGCTTAGAGAATCCGTTTGCGTCCGTCGTCCGTCTGTCCGTCCTTCCTTCCGTCTCTCCGTCTGTCATTCGACTTTTTATATTTTCGATTCTTCTCAAAAACCGCTACATAGAATGTTTTGATTTTGCACATGGATGATCCCCAGGTAGATCTCTACCAAGTTTGCGAAGGAGATGGCGATGCAATAATTTTTCTATTTCTTATGAATCTTTTAATTTATTTTTTGAAAAAAATTAAAATTTCTTCATCTTAAGAAGTACGAGGCCAAGTCCTTTGATATTGCACATAGGGTCATGTGGGGTCAACTAGTTCTTATTTTGGCCACCAGGTGGCGCTGTGATTTTTTCTATTTTTTTTTTATGAATTATTGCCTGTTAAGGCTTCTTTCGACTTCTTATCCAGAACGGCTGAACGGAATTGCTTAAAATTTTATCAGAATATAGTTGGACAAAGTTATGCGATATCAGACTTTGTGACTGTAAGTGAGTGCTGCCACTGTACACCGGCGGCCATTGAAACAGCAAGGTATATCAATTGATAATACATGTACTATCATCAGCAGAGCTTATAGAATCCATTTGCGTCCGTCGTCCGTCTGTCCGTCCGTCCGCAAAATGTATTTTAAGGACAAACTTTGCTACCACTCCACATACATGTATATAGCTGTACAAATCTAGACTGCAGTCCATGTGTTCCAATACTGTAAAAGCAGATCCCAGTCAGCAAGGCACAGGATCATCATGATCCTCTTGTTGCAATTGACATCCACATAACATAAAACAGTGTACTATGTCAAATTTTATGTCTCCAAATGTTGAATATGTAACTTTTATTCAGAAGCAACTAAAATACAGTACCCAATTATAGAATAGATGGTAAATAGATATTGTATAAGCAAGTATCGCATACAGATCTGCTTTTTAAAGCAAAAATGTAATTATTTATAGAATATATTTACAAGGTTAGTTATCTTGTGCCTTTAGTCCTAATTTAATTAAATACATGTATTATTAATATATACTTGCATTGAGTATGTCAGGCAAGGATACTGTTTCACACATGTAAGTTGTGTCATTCAAATGTTTAAATTACAGGACGTTAAAGAGTTAGGTTCTGTATGATATTATATATATATATATATATATATATATATATATATATATATATATATATATATATATATATATATATATATATATATGGAGGATAGATGGGAGATGGTGGCAATGGCCATGCATTAATTGGATTGGTTAATGTTGAGGGCTGACATGAGGATAACACTATTTGCATCTGTATTTGATTCGTGTGTTTCTTGCAGTACAAGTAGATATTGTTTATGATGATAATTTATTTTCCAGTCTTATACATTTTGTTACCGTTTAGTATCATATATATATATATATATATATATATATATATATATATATATATATATATACATATATATACATATATATATGCATGCTTTAATCCAACTAGTCTGCAGCAACACACTCTTCGTCTTTAACCACACCAAATGGTTATTTGCATTTTCTAAGTGACTATATAAATGATATTAATTGAACTTAATTTACATTACATCATAGATATAATAACCTTTTGTTGATTGGTGGCAACAAGATACTGTTCTGCATACGATTATGGGCAGCAATTTTGTGATTTGTTATTCTGGCATATATTTTATGCATTTCAATATAAGGGGAATAAGTCTTTTAATGATATTCATGATATTACGTAACTTTCAACAATTAAAATTTGTATTCAAACATTTTTTTTTAAATGACATTGCGTTGTTTAATTTCACTGTGTTTTTTATATATTTTGTTGGGAAATTAAGCAAATACATCTGTTGCAGAAATGTTGTATCAGTTCTTTGAATGCAAGTCATTCTTCCTGGATAAAAACTGGGCCCATCACCTATGTTACTTTGAAGGTCTGTAGTGCAGGCAAATGCACAAAGATATCAGGGAAACAGGCATTTTCAAACCCCCCAGTATATGTGCTATGGTTGTGACATAGTCGTTAAGCTTTACACTTTCGGCCTCCCCAACATGAATTTTAGGGCCTTTTCTTGAAATCCTTACCAGACTATCATACAGGTACGCCATCAGTGCCATGGAGAGTGATTCAATGGTATCGCATGTATCGCAAATCATGCGCCTGTCTAAAGCCTTGGCAGGCTATTCCTTGTAAATGCTTAACTATGATGATTTGAGCCAGCACATCAGAAGAGCTTGTGAGTCTGGTATTACTGTTTCATTATATCAAAATGTGATTTTTCACGACATTGCAGGGCCTGGCTAATATAACAAGGCCTTGTGCCATGACATCATACTGATACTGGTTCCGAAATACACATTTGTGTAAGTGTATCAGTGTGTGTTGAGCAAAATGTGCATCTTAATATACGTTAAATACCAAAAAAGTCATTGTCTGCAAATGTTATCTCTAGCATGTTCATGTATAATGAAAATAAGTTTTCTGCTGAAGAACTACCTTGCGTCTTGCACTGTTCATACTAAAGGATTATAAAGGTGCAAATGGCACCAGGGATATGCTAGCATTTTATTACTATACAAATAAAAAAATTAAACTAATGAAAGAATGAAGAAATGCAATGCAGGCTTTTTGAAGTGTCAAAAGGGTTTCTTAGTACCACAAGTATATAAAGCCAAAAAACAAAAGTAATCATCTTCTCTACACAGAAGAAACCAACTGCTTCCAATCAATACTATTTTTAAATAGTATTGATTGGACGCAGATTGTTTCAAGACATCCTCGAGTGGCAAGGGAAAACTCCTATCCGTAACATAGCTTTTAAATGCAATATATCCATTACGTAACAAAATAAATGCAAAACCCCATGAAAATAAAAACAGACATACAAGCAGAAATACAAACCTCAAGAGGAAAAGAAAAAAAAAGACCCAAAAAGAGAAACGCAAAAAAATAGAATGAAAATAAAATTTTAAAAAAGAAGAAAAAAAAAGCAGAATCACCAAATGCATCTGGAGTTTCATCACATACCATTTGACAGAAATTCATTATTGTTATCTGTGTATTAAATTCTAGACTGCCTATTTTTCACCAGAACAACACCAGCAAGGGTCATAATCAGACAGAGCTATTTATTTCGAAGGTATTTAACGGAATAATTAATGCAAAGTAGTGTCACCATGACAAAAGTTGTCTACTTTTTTCCAGGAAGAAAAGTTGCAAAGCGTTTGCAAATATTGATCTCATGATACAGGGACTGTATCCGCGATAGAATCTCCTCCAGCCGCCTTCCTCACGATAAAGCCGCTTGGCACAATCACAAATATTCCTGTATTTTCTTTTACTTTTATCAGAGTCGTCCGACTGCATGGCTGACTTGATGACATCCGTCGGGTATGTTAAGGACCAAAACATAAAACCGCCCACGGCCCCACCAACCATAATTTGCCAGCCTTTAAGATCGTCTACAGTGCCTCCTGGTGGGGTAAAGGCAGTGCGACACATTTCAAAGACACCTGGAAAAATAAGTGAGATACCGTTAGATTACTCATGCCGGATATCAGATCTCAAAACAAACTGATCAACATTTGTGTTATCTCTATTGACTAACGGCAACTGCTCTATGTTGGAGCAAAATCAGAACATCATGTTGGTTATTTTTAGAAAGACAACACAATTTCCTCAAACAAAAAAAAAAGAAATTTGTTAGCAATTTCAAATTGAAATGTGTGTCTGATACAGGTATTGATCATTATCGCAAAATCAACATTAGAAGCTGCGTCCTAATTAGCGGGTTAAAACGTGGGAAAAATCGAAATCTTTTTGATACTTGAACACCTCCTTTAAAAGTCAAATTTTAGATCTTTGCGCAAAGTAAATTCCCATAAATTAATTTTGGGGATTAATATACCCAGACCTCAACTTTGCAGTAGCAACATGAATACAAGGATATTCAGGGGGTGGTTACTCGTCCATTTCATCGATTTTATTGTATTACCGAGCACCTAATTTAGGACAAGTCACACTTGAATTACCAGCAAGTGAACATTCCGTTTAAAATTGGATTTTGCTATCTTTTTCCTGAGACCGATAAATTTATAAACATCGTTCTACCATATTTTTGTCCCAATGCGGCCCTTACATAAGTGCACTTGCGAAAAATTGGTACTGCATGGCACACTCCACATTGTTGTCTTGCATCAGGGACAAGATATTCATATCCAAGCACAAGCAACGAATTCTCCTGGTGAATTTACTTTCGTGGCCAGAAAATATTAGAAGGGGTAATTGGATAAATGATAAAAGCAACCCCCCCCCCCCCAACGAAAAAAAATGTACCGGTCTAACCTTATGGTCACGATATGATTTCTTACCAAAGAATAACGCAAAGGATGGAGCGTCTCTCAGCAGCGTTGCACCCAATCCCTGGTAAGCACCACGTACCCCATACGTCTTCACTATTACCCAGCCGGCATGGAATACATTGCGATATTGCACAGCTGCGCCAGATTTGGCTCGGATAATCTGCACTTGCATTTTGGTCTTAAACTGAAGGGGTTGAAAATAAGAACATCATAAGAATAATTTTTGTGCATTTTAATAAATGAACGTCCTTTTTATTGCATTCGTCGGCGAGTGTTTGTAGTTTTAGGCAGGCATTTTTTCATGACGTCGCTAACGCGACGCTATAAAAAAGTATGTCAAAAAGTACAAACGCTCGCAGATGAAAGCAATAAAAAGTACCAACAATTCTTATATTTATATCAAACATGAAGTTTTAGCAATATTAAAGGTGAAATTGTAACTGGTATTTGATTTGGATAAGTTGTTGGCTTGTTCCTTAAAACAAACTTGTCCAGGAGCCTCGCAGGCGTGGCTATCATACGGTTGCGTACGAAACGATAACACATCGCTTGCGCGTGAAACTATTCCACTTACAGAAAAACGAAAAATATCCCGGAAAAAATATCAATTATTCTCACGTTCTAAACTGGTTATCGTCAATGGAAACTTATATTAATATTCATAAAATAGACTTGCAAATTTTATCCATTGTACCTTATGTTTTTTTTTAATTGCTGGAAAGCTGGTATTTTTTGTAGTGTAGATTTTTAAAACTTTATCATCATGGGTCTAGCAATTTAATAATTAAGAGTTCCGGCGCCACTGGCAGGATTTTCATGGATTGAGTATATACCTGAATCACGACGCTGAATATTATATAGTAATGACACCTTGTCGTTAAAAGATTAAACAAGTCTACGGGATGGAAACAGCGACTATATTTACAAATTATAGGTTACATGTTGCATATGAGGAAATACATTTTTTTACGAGTCGCACATTATGATATAAACCTTCGGTCTAATTGAAAGAAAACGGCCCTCCGCAATAAAGAGCAGTCATGTTTATAACGTGGAGGCCAATAATAAAACGACAAATAAAGCAACCATGGTTGACTGGTTGTCGTGTATTGGGCATGACTTAGGTCTTCGGTTTTCATGCGAGTTCATCACTTGAAACATAAAGCAAAGAAACAAAATCATGTCGCACGGGGCCCAATTCCCGACTAGGGATACTGCCAGTGAGTTCAATATTTTGTATTGCATTTGTTGTGTGGGAGAGAGAAAATAACTTTTTTTGAAAGTATGACATGAATGGTTGAATTAGTGAACAATAAATTATTTGCATGCGTCCTCTTTTCCAATCGCCATGATGGAAATTAGCAATATATTTGTTTGTGCTCTGCAAAATTAGAATTCAGGTTTATAAAGTCCGGTCGCCACAGAGAAGTACCTTTTTTTATGGATAGGACCCAGGTTAAAATGCCCGGAGAGGCCACATGTTGTACAGGAAATTTCTTGTCTCGGGCCTAACTCTTTCAATTTCCATTTTGACAAACATTGGTAAGCTCTGAATGGAGCTAACGCCATATGGTTCATATACTTTTTAAAAAGACCTTAATTCATGTGCCAGCTTGTCAACATTTTAAGAGACCGTAAGGCCGGTACAAGTCAATAGCTTTGCTTGGCGTCCCTGGGCGCATGCACCCAAAGCACGTCAACGAAAGCTGTTGAATCAGTCAAAAACTTCGCACTGAAAGAATCACAACAATCTTGGTAAAATATGCCAAAAAACCAAAAAGGGACACGCGCAATTTAAGTGATCAATATATGTTTGGATCGAACTGAAACCCGTCAAAAATATTTCAACAATTTAGCAATGGTGATTTGGACCCAGGTATCTCTGACATTTGTTAAGGCGAATTCGGGACTGGAAACCCAAGGCGACGCCGAGTATCTATCTATCTATCTATCTATCTATCTATCTATCTATCTGTCTGTCTGTCTGTCTGTCTGTCTGTCTGTCTGTCTGTCTGTCTGTCTGTCTGTCTGTCTGTCTGTCTGTCTGTCCGTCCGTCCGTCCGTCCGTCCGTCCATCCATCCATCCATCCATCCATCTATCTATCTATCTATCTAATCTGTTTATTTGTTTTTTTTATTCATTAGATTTGTTCAGATGGTACCAGCGAACAGGCAAAGTACAAATCTTAAACATAAAATAGTAAACATTTACAAATGTTACTTTCCAGGGATGACCGTTGATAATCAGCGAAAAGACTTAAGTAATGTTAAATGTGAAGGAATGCTAAAACATACATTTCAAAATAATTAAGTTATAAAAAGAGTAAGCATAAGTAGCAAAGTCATATTATTAATAGCTTAATAAAATGTTAAACAATATGGACCCTACAAACTTGATAAATAACAGTCATAAAGATACATGAACCAGAACTTGTGTGAATATAACTCTATTTGAAAAGCATAAAAAGGCACTTCATGCTGCGGAGACGTAAAATGTAAAGTGTTCATTTTACGGTAAGGCAAAAATGTAAGGTTTGCGAGTGTGCACTTTTTAGAGTTGACGCAAAACGTAAGGAGAGGGTTTATAGCCACAACATGTAAAGAGTAGTTATCTTTTCCCTGAAGACGTAACAAATTTATCCGAATGAACTTGTCGGAAATAATGTAAACATTTATCCTCCAGTGGAGATATTGCCAAATTCAAACATGCATGAAAAAACTTACACTAACGTTTCAAAGGTATGGGCATCTTTGTTTAGTTGGAGCTTTTTCAGTGTCCTTTGTTTCACATCCCCTGACATCACTTGGTGTGGCTTCTAACGATCACACAAAATTATCATAACCAATTTTTCACTTGTTGAACTGGCATTTTATCCACAGCTAGGTGAGTGATTTGCTATTAAAACACATTGCATCATTCATAAGGCACTCATGAGTTGCACACTGTTATCAATGATGAAGTAACCATCAATCTAACTCAGTGAGTAATTTCCATGAACGCCAATTCCCACTGTCTACCTGACGTAAAACTAAGTATGTGTGCAAACCTGCAAAATGAACAGTAAAACAAAGAACAAAACTGATATGTAATTCGAGCTCTATTGCCTATTTAACATGTTACAGATAACATTCGGGTCCATAAAGACAGAATGTTTAAGACAAAAAAAAATGCAAAAATTTATTGAAATAAAATATGCCAACAAAAATAAGTGAAATGCATTAAAACTTTTATGCCACACGGCACTGAGTTTTTATTTTTAAATTTTAAAGAGTGGAAATAGTAGTGTAGCCTTGTGCTTGAGGTCCAGTTTATTATTTTTTTTTTCAAAATTACCAAACAACATCACTTGGATGTTTTCTATCGACAGAAGAGCAACAACAGAAGCACGTGTAGCTGATTCCTTCGATTTATATGCTTGGATTTGGTTCAGGGTTATCTGTGATTGGGTTGTGCTTGCAAAAGTTGAGAATATGTGCGAAGCTGGAATAGCAAGAATAGCAAACACCAATACAAATCAGTTTTAATTGTACGCTTTAGTCTGTGGTCCCATGGAGACATAAGGTCTATACCAGAGTGCAACAATAGCATAGCACAGCCATTGGGTACATTATGACATCGTTCAAAACTCCTGAAAGCATGCCACACTCTTGAAATTCGGTCAACCTGTTGACACAATAGCAACTAGGTCAGGTCCTGGGTTAAATTCCAAACAGTATATCCATTATTGCTACTCCTTGGCCCACATATACCAACGCTGGTTTCAATATCACTCACTTTTTTTTTTTTTGCTTGGTTACTGGATTAAAACAAAAACTACAATTCTAATATATTATTCTCTAATGTCTTTGGATGTGGCATATACTAGCACATTACAAAATGTATAGCCTGTTCTGATTTTTTGTATTTGCGATTTTTAAAGATTTTATGTTACCTGCCATCATAAGAACTCACAAAATTGGCCAAGAATGACCGTGATTGCATCAACGAACTTATAAATAATAATTTTGTTTGCTTACTTGATACCCAACTTCTTAATAAGTAGCAGATTTTAAGCTATAGCTACCACTGGAATGGCTTGTTGATTTGGACAAGAATTGAGTCTTCGGAAACTCTGAAGTCTGCGCCCCGGGTATTTATGTATGTGTATACGTATGCACATACGTATAAAAATGTATATGCAATCATGTATGCTTGAAAGTATATGCATAACAACCTTTGGGTGTCCCTACACTTTGCGCGAACACCTTGGTTTTTTTTAATTTTCACAGTAGACATTTTACTTACATTTTGCGTTGACTTTGCATTTTGTGGCTATACAAGCTCCAAAAAGTCTATATGTCTTGGAACATACCCCTCCATACTAGGCTAATGATGATTGGGAAACGCAGTGACGTACGCAAGCCTACACCCACAAGAAAACAATGATTTTTTTTCAGTTAAAAGTCGTAATGTACCATTCTGCAGTAAGGGTATGAATTGCTCTGGGATTTAAAATTGGTTTTGCCAGGCAATTATCTTATTTCTTGAGGTAAGTCATTATAATCCTTTATGGCATTGTAATAAAAGGTAGTTTGACAAATATGGTTGGTCCTGAGTAACAGGAAATATACATAATTTTTTCTTATATTATGATGATGGGTATCCTGGCATGTCACAACTTTTCCCACATGCATTATGAAAAAATATTGAAAGTAATGGTTTACTCTCAGTTAAAAGACAGGCAGATGTCTGCTTTGCAAACAGGCTGTTTGTAACCCTTGTGCCGACATTTTACGGGTCTCAAACTTGAGAAGTTAACCTTGTCTATAGAGAAATGCCAAGCGTGAGGCAGTTTAAATTATTGCTTATAAAATTTGACACTAACAAAGGCTGATCCAGGACCAATCCAATGTGCTTTACATTTGCTGCCTATGGTATTTTTGATTAATAATATTTGACACCAAAATCATCTACTCATTTAACATTTGATGGACTCGGTGTGTCCAAGATGCAATGATAACTTAGTGCAATTAACATTTGCCTATATGACTGTAACAGAGTGCCATGTTACAAGGATATTTCATCATGGTTTTTACCGCAAACTAAATAGAACTGTGTCACCTGCAAATGACATGTTGCAGCTGACACCAGCTGACAGATTTGAAGACCTTTAGATAACAAATCTTCAGCAGTAGGCCAAAAGTGGTACTCTGGAGGACACTGCAAGAGACGACAGCCTAGTCAAAATGGCTACCATGAACGTGGACATTCCTGGTCGAAGGATCAACATTCTTTATGTTACCTGGGTCCAGGGGCACCAAATATTACACGATTTTAGAGTACCTAAAATAAATATAATTTGTGAAATTGATCACATTTTATGAAACAAACCAAATAAATAAACATCAAAAGAGTGCATCAGAGGCAACGTGGTAGCCGGATGGCATTACTTTTCAAAGCAGGACGCTTAAAAGTATAAATTGCTGTATCGACCAATCAGAAGCTTAGAGTTACATCTTAAGTATTCAATACATATTGAACTGCAATTTGCCCGGTTCAAGTGTGCAGCATATATAGCGCTTGTGCTCTGAGTTTATGTTAGTGACATTTTGGACTATCGAACTGTTTCATGGCTGGACCAGGCTCATGCAGGTATCCCTCATTGAATTACTTTATGTAGCTTTTATAGTCATATGGTGGCTTCTTTTGGGGTTTCATAGCCCTTTGGACCCTTGGTGAGTGTCATTTTTGCCACGTTCCAGAACGTGAAAATAATTTTGTTTGCTGTTTTTTTTAAACAGTTAGTCACTTATGCTTTTTGGCTGTGGACGAGGCCAATGTCAGTATGCTTTTCGTTATGACGACAACGATGGCGATGATGATGATGATGATGATGATGATGATGATGATGATGATGATGATGATGATGATGATGATGATGATGATGATGATGATGATGATGATGATGATGATGATGAAAGAAGGAGAATAGAAGCATCCATGATAAAGGGCAGCATATATTCTAATCTTCGTACGACAGAAGTTGAGTGATCATTGCGGAATTTTACTTTTAATAGCAAACAAGAACGCTGGTTGGTACATGGTAGATATATTGTTTTTCATCAACTCCAAAGAAAACGGTAAATACACAGTACATGACTCTACGGAGGGGTCATTGTGTATATAATGCAAAGCACTTAGACATTAGATCTCCTTGCCTGAATAATTGAGATCACGCCTAATCAACTAAGACATGTGTAAAGATGACGAATTTGTTATTAGCGGAAGTCAACCTGTACAAGTCGAATATGGTCAATGGACCTTTCCTATATATCGTAACATTAAACAACAAGCAACTGTATCCAGCTAATTGTTTAATATAACATAATAGTTTTATTTACAAATAACTTTGTTGGATACAACAATTTTATCATGCATATCAGGAATGCAAGGAAAATGTCAGTTGCTACAGTAAAAGGCCATTAGTTATGAGCTAACTGGCAAGTGTAAATCTGCAAACCGAAAAGCGCTGCAAAACTGTTGGACTGATATTTTCTTGAGTTTCAACCAATTTGAGCTTAAACGTACATGCGTTGCGGTTCATTTCGGGATCCTATTTTGCCCATCATAGGGAGCGTCATATTTTGTTCGTAAAATTTCAAATGTAAGTCCTAGCAAATTTATCAAGTTACGCAGAATGCTTAATTTGTCAAGTAGTGCAAAACAAATCCTCGCAAATTTGTCAAATTATGTACAATGCTTATCATTGATAGATGTTTACCCAGGACCATCAGGGAGAGGTCGGAAAACATGATGCAAAAGTTGTTTTGGGTGGGGGGGGGGGGGATCTCCAGCCTCAAACTATGAAACAAAACATAAAACGTTCATTAAGTTCACCCTGTGGCAACTTCTGAATCCAAGATGACTGCCAGACAGTGTTTCAGGGCCGATTTGATACATTTCAAATAAAACAAAAAACAAACAAAAAAAAAAAAAAAACAAAAACAAAACAAAAACAAAACAAAAACAAAAACAAAAAACAAAAAACCCCAGAATGTTGTCAATATCCACAACACCACGTAACACAGGGTCAATCCGTATTTTGCCAACCCCAGTTTCTTGGTGGATCTTTTTTCCCGTGCCACCGATGAACTGTGTGGTATGATCTAAATTTGTGAAAATATTGCAGCTTCAGGTGTAGGTGGGAGTGACTGTAACCTGAAACTAGAATATTTGGATGTTCGATGGACAGAATGAAAATACATTGCATGATGGTGATCTGGCCTAGAAAGAATAACGACGACGGTTATTTTGTATTTATCCCCTACGAACTATTGAAAAAAAGGGGGGGGGGGCATTTAATATCACTTGTACAATTTGATTTCACCACATTGCATCAGATTTTGCGACAGTCAATTTAAACAATGAAAAAAGGGGTTGACCATAGGCCTAATGGCGAATTTTTTAACGGCCGTCGCTTCAGGCCAAAATCTGGACGCAAAATCAATTTTTTATAATTTCTATGTCGAATCAGTCTAGTTCAGAGTAGACTTGGAAGGTAAAGTTGCCTTGAAATGTTGTACCAGCAAACATTCTAAAATATGCATCCGTGGAGCTCAACTGACTGAGGACCGTCAAATTGGCCCCATCAGTGACGGCAGCTGTGCGGGCATTGCCTGAAGGAACGGGGCGATGGCTACCTGCATGCTACGTCAGCTGGGACAAACGATAGTCCGGGGAGTGTTTTGGACAGATGTTAGAGGTCTCTTAAAAGAAGAAAAATTGCCCTGGTGAATGCTGCACGTGGCGTGCTGTTGATTTCTGCTAACTGTTGGATAATTGTTCACAGACTGCACATTTTTGTGCCCGCTCAGGTCTTGAATGATGGTTGGCGGTACTCTATTTGAGTCTTCAGTGCTGATGAAAAATATGTTTGATATTTGACCCTTAGTCATCCTAAATATGCAATTGATTCCTGCAATATTTGAAAACCATATCTCCGATGCTACAAATATGGTAAAAAGAAGTCCTACCCACGGGGTATGGACAACAATATCACACAGGCCATATCCCATAGGGTTCCAGTGTAATATGGTACAAAGTAGGGGTAAGAATAACAATGCTAGGCTCAGAGCTTTTCGATGCTTCATTCTTTCCATTGTTTGTAACAAGTAGGATTTTCCTACTTTTGTAGGATTTGGGAATAACTGTAGGATTTAGTAGGATTTTGACTTAAAATGCTCAAATATGTAGGATTTTTGCCTCTGATTCATAAAAACAAACAAAAATGTATGTTAATTTCAGCATTTTACATGCTGTTAGAGTTTCTGTAGCTCTGAAAACAGGGCAAAGAAAACTCACAAATGGCAATTTATCTTTAACAAGGAAGGCTTCAGTTAAATTTGACGTCATAAAAGCTTTAAAATTGGCTAAAATACTCCAGTTTTGTGGGTGTTGGCATCAAAGATACAACATTCACAATGTTGTGACAACTAGCCCAGAAAAGTAGGATTTTTTGTCAATCATTGTTAAAAACACTGCTTTCCCTTCCGAACTACTCGCCAGTTGTATGAATGAATAGCTCTAAAGTTCCGATTAGCAAGATTGAACAGCTGCACGAGCAGGCCATGCATATTGTACTTATTAATAACAAATCAGCATATGACAAACTTTTGACCATGGGTGGTGTCCCATCTTTGAGAAACCGATATCAATCCTGTTTATTGAAAGAAGTTTATTAATCTGTCAATCACACAAATCCCAGTTATATCAATTTTCAATTTACAGTGAGCGAAACAAACTACAGTTTATGAGATACCTTCATCCTAAATCTACCAAAAGTTGATACGACTAAATACGGCCTCAATTCATTCACTTATTGAGGAGCCAAAAAACAGAATATATTCCACAACACCCTGAGGTCAGCTGAATCCCTAAATAAATTGGTGTCGTCGAGTGAAGACCTACACATTAGAGGTATTCTCCCATGAGTGGGACATTGGCCATGCTCAAGCGGAATTATACTGATGTATATTGAGTCTATTGTGTATAGGTTAGTCTTTTGTGTCAAGTTTTGCCTTTTATGCATATATCTTACCTCTTATTTCACGTCATATTTACTGGTCCGTGGTAGAAAAATGTTTCTTTGTTAATTTCAAGGAAAATCTATCTATCTATCTATCTATCTATCTATCTATCTATCTATCTATCTATCTATCTATCTATCTATCTATCTATCTATCTATCTATCTATCTATCTATCTATCTATCTATCTATCTATCTATCTATCTATCTATCTATCTATCTATCTATCTATCTATCTATCTATCTATCTATCGATTTATCTATCTATCTATCTATCGATCTATCTATCTATCCAGCTGTCTGTCTGTCTGTCTGTCCGTCTATCTATCTATATGTGGTCAGATCACATGATTGCATGCATGCATGCATGGTATTCAACAATTTGCTGTGACACATTTTCTATACATAGGCTTCGTGAAATCGAGGATTGTGAAGACACTCATTGCTCAAATTTTGTATACTAAATGCTTGCTTTGCACTACATAATGAGAACATCCGCTCTCTCCAGTGGGTTTGTGCGTGAGAAAACACCATCTAATTATGCAAAGTTCATAGTCAGCGTGGTGAAGGGGTTATTTTGGTGCTACATTTGAACTTGGGGCTTTAACAAATTGCTTTGCATCTTTTACAATATTAGCAGCTGGTTTAAATTTTGATTTATACTAATAAGCCAGCCTTAATCGGCAATATTTTGATCCGATAAAGTAGAAAAGTACTGTAGCATCAAATTCCATTTCATTATTTTTTTCGAAATATTACAACATGTTTGGAAATAGGCATGATTTGGAAAGCTGTGGTGGCTATCTTGAATTGTGAAGCTGCTACTAGAGTGAACTTGATGAACTTTATGGGGATTTATACATTTTCCTGCATCTTTCCTGAAAAATTCAGCTGTCTATCATTTTTTTCCATACATTGTCCATTTACTTCTCTAATGCTCCTGGACCAGAATGAAAAATAAAGAATTTGAGGGTTTTGGAATCATCATACCTTCGCTGAAGGGGTCATGCAATAGGGACCCAGTTTGGACTCAGTCTAGGATTTCCTACTCAGGTCAAGAACCTACCTTCTGCCAAGAGATGACCTTGAGTAGTTGAAATGGTTCTTCTGGCACTATTATCATTCGCATATGTTCTAACACCTAGACAGTTTAAAAGAAACTTAGAAGCAGGCGGCATTTAACACTGTGGAGCTTTCTGGTGGGGTGAGCGATAGAATACATACCAGATCAATTGGCGATTCCACGAAAGACACCACACCACCAGTGAATACCCCAGCCATGAAGTTTTCCATGGTCGACAGGCGACGCCCTGCTTTGTCCTTACCAGCAAGTAACGTTTGGATCTGGAACATTCTTTTGCAATTAACCGTGACGACCCTTTTACAATGATAATTCAGCAATTAGGCGATCAACGGTGAATAGATATGTTCATAGCACTAACTTATGTGACACTTACGTATTACATTGTGTCGGTTTAAATGAAATACAGCAAATTGTACATGAGAGAGCATGAGAATCACTCTAGTGTTATCTTAAATGCTGAGTTCATGGACATAACCGTACTCCAAACAAAGAATCAATTTTGCAGGGGAAATAGATCTATACCTTATTTCCAATAATTTTGAACACACCCAAACAAAAATATTCTTTAAAAAACACTTTAACAAATGTGCAATAATTCTGAAATAATTTGCAAATAAAACGTGATAGAATTTTACATGCAAATGAGTGCATGATTCACTTCTAAACAAATTACTTTAACAAATCAAAAATAATTTACTTTTGCACATCACAGTCAAAAACCACTTTAACAATCACCAATAATACATATTTTACAATCAATCCATGACAAAATTTCGCAGGCCAATTGGTGAAAGATTTACTGTTTGACAAAACACTTTAACAAACTATTAATAATACACTATTTTATATGATACAAATGCACAGAAACAAATGCCCAATTATACATGTATTGTTACATATTTCTATTTATATGTTTGTACAGTTTAAATTTTCAACTCATGCATTTTTTGACTTCACAAACTATTGTTGCCCATAGGAGTGTTCATCTGTCTTGTTGGACACCCAGTGTCAAGTTTTGACATTCACTAATCATGAATTTTGCAATGGAAAGAATATGAAGTGGACCATCGAATTGTGAAATTGGACAATTTGAATTCAGCATTTTAGACTATACCCAGAGTTTAAATCTTGACTAACAGCCTGCTGCATAATTGCCTAAATGTCACATACATGTAAAGTATACACAATGTACTGGCTGCCTTCTGGTTCATTGTAAATACGTGTACTTGTGTCTCTGTATGAGAAAGGTCCACCAAACACATCATGCGTAACGCAATAATTAGACAAGAAGATGAACTGAATGGACTTAAACTCCTACCATAGTGGTGAATAAAATATATGTGAGGATTTATAGACCTTCTCCATCAGCATAATCTGTTTAAGCTTCTGCATTAACTTTCCTTCTTTATAATGACACACATCCGTTACAATCATTAAATAGTAGCACACTATGAGGAAACAGGAAGAGTGAAGACCAAAAATGTCAGTTATCTCAATATGGCTAGTTTTGCCTCCATAACCGGCATTCTGGGACAGATGTTTCACATAGCACCAATCAATTCACTAACAATTAACTATAAAAACATTTAAAGTCAACCAAGTTACCAATAATTTACTTTGCCCTTCTTTGCAGATTTGCAGAGTTTAACGATTTACTAATAATTTACTTCATGTCATTTACAAGATTGACAAATCAGCAAAAATAATCCTCAAAGTGAACAATTGCCAATTTGTTTCAAGCCAGGAGCGCCAAAGTGATTTGAAGGTGCTTTGTTGAATAAACTGCTAATAATTTACTTTCAAGATTTACTGATCAGTGAATTATTGTAGAATTATTGGTAAATAATTCTTAAATAATTCACTTTTATTTTCATTTGGGCATTTATCATTCAAACAAATCAGCATGAAACAAAATCCTGCAACTATTTCTTAACTCTCCTGGATTTGCCGTAAAAAAACTTCCCCTGGCTATAATAATTTTGAAGATATTGGCATATTTTATATTCTACAATATTTAATTATAGCTCAATGGATGCGCTAACAACACAAACATATGAATTAAACTAGGAATCACCTCTCTTCCTATAAACGTTTTAAAATGAGTCAACGTTTAAACTTTCAGATGCCCCTAATTGATATTAATCAAACTTCTGCAACATTTTCTTTGTGGTTCATTGGATGCGCCTACATCCCACTCCATCAATTCAAGCGGGAATAACACATCTTCAAGTAACAGTTTTTAATGTGTTTAGTGTTTCAATCTCTCAAGTATTCCTTATTGGCATAAATTGAAATTATATAAGCTTTGACGGTGGTTTAAATGTATTTGCGTAATTTTCAACATGTGGACTATTTCAAAATGGTGCACAATTTCATTGCGATATCAATCGGCGAGCGGAATGTGGCATTTCCTTGTGTCATGGGGTCCAACTGTGTTTTTCATTGTGACTGTAACGCTGCTGAGACTCTCATTTCTGGTTAGAATGATCTGTCCACGAAATCAACCCCTTCAGCTTGGTCAAACTTGCAAGAAATTGATACTGGCCTTCATAGTTGGTGTAATGGTGACCATTTCTAACTATCTATGACTATCAATGCAACCAATACAAACCACAGATAAAGCACAATAACTCCTGCATCCTGCGATGCTCGGGAAACGGAAACAAGTTGGTTACCGACTATCTTGTGGACAATGCAAAACCATCACATTTCCGTAGTTTAAAAGGTAAATTAATCACATTTCTTGTACGAAATCCTCGCGTTCATATTATGTTGGCAACTTGTTATAAATACACAATTATCGGCGCAGTGATGATGCATTCATGTGTAATTGAATGAAGCTTTCAGCGGCTGACTGTGTGTGTGTGTGTGTGTGTGTGTGTGTGTGTGTGTGTGCGTGTTTATGTGAAAACTAATCCCAAGTTCGCTTCACTCACCTGGTAATATGAAGTAAATAATACCGCCCTAAAGAACATCTGGCCGGCGAGAGGCGAACCTGGAAATGATTCCACATTCAAACTTGGCCTGTCCAAGTCCACCAAAAAAGTTATATAATCTATCTATCTGTCTATCTATCTATCTATCTATCTATCTATCTATCTATCTATCTATCTATCTATCTATCTATCTATCTATCTATCTATCTATCTATCTATCTATCTATCTATCTATCTATCTATCTATCTATCTTTCTATCTATCTATCTATCTATCTATCTATCTATCTATCTATCTATCTATCTGTCTGCCTGTCTCTCTGTCTGTCTGTCTGTCTGTCTGTCTGTCCGTCCGTCCGTCCGTGCGTCTGTCTGTCTGTCTGTCTGTGAAGAACTGCAAAAATATGATAGTGCTTAAACCCGACTGAGTCAGGCGATGTTGGCAAGTGACACTGATTGTGCTCAATAAAATGTCCCTAAAATACTCTCCAAAAAGTGATTAACCAACTTAAAAATTAATAGGACAGCATCAATGACGCTAAAAATGAAATTTTATCAGAATACAAGACATGGATTCCATGGAAACGTTTCATTATCACAGCATTTTTTCTCATAGGGTGAAAAGGAAACATTGATGAATCGTGAACGGGTAAAATACAGTGAAGTCACCAATACATTTGAATAACAGGAAAGTGAATGGTAAAAGATCGATCAGGGCAGATAAGATGTTTGGAATGACGTACACAGTTACTTTGCTGCAGCCATAACACACGTAGAAAAAACGATTCACTGTCAAAAGAGATATCGACCCGTATTTTCCCTCTTTAATTCAGTCTATTTATTTATTTATTTATTATCATTATTATTATTATTAGTATTATTATTATTATTATTATTATTATTATTATTATTATTATTATTATTATTATTATTATTATTATTATTATTGCATACATTTATTTTTTACGGGGCAGGCGAGGCGGCAGGGATGACAGCCCGTTTTTGAGGGTTTTTTTTCGAAAAACGTTGACTTAAACTGCCGAAATAAGCCAGCAAGATGAGAAGCAAAACTACACTATGTTATTTTTTCTTTTAGTCTTGTGATTTACTGGCACACAAGAATATAGTATTAGAAATTGTAGCCATGAGTTGCATTGATTGATAAACTTACACCCGCAGCATATTTGACGGTACTGTCAACACTGCTGTTTATTAGACGGATTATACGTGCAGGCTGAACAACTACCCAGATGCAATTATCAAATGATCACGCTTTGGAGCATCATCCATCATAACATGACGCCAGTCCATGCATGCACAGTAATGGATGCAGGGCTTCAGAATAACCTGGCAAATGTCTTTCCAATATGGGAACTCCGAGACCACGTCAAACGAAGTCGAATTTTATACCCTCGCCGGTAACACAAAATTGAAAATTGTGATTATTCATCCCATAGTCTTCACTCACACATCGTATGAAATAATAGAAAAAAAGGCCCATGCTTTTTATCGGAGTGATGTCATACATGCCATAGTCGTCCATATCTGGGCATAATTACACAGGTGCCAGCATTATTGCGAAGGGGAAAGCTTTTCTAACAGCTCTTACGTTCTGCACTAAAACTCACTTTCATTCTGATAACGCTACATCAACACAAAAGGTTATGAACTTAAATATGTTATTGAGAAACATCTTTCCCTGACGTTATTCAAAGCTTTTAGCCATGCTGTGCACCGTTTTTGAGATTCAATCATATTCTTGAAAGATGAATAAAGTGGTAAAAACTCTTATTATTGCTCAAAATGCTCCTCTGATATTCCAGCCTCTAAAATTGGAGAGCTCCATTTCGACAAAAGAAAAAAAAAAGGCACACAAACTACCCGTCCACCCACTCCCTGCAGTTCATTCACACGCACAAAGGTGCTTTTCAATTACTTGCTATCTACTTACCTACACCCCTGTATAACCCCCCTATACCCTCCCATTTCAGTGTTTTAACAAAACAGTCTGCCAGTCCCCTGTAGACAGGCTTGTGAACAGGTTGAGTTTGAAGGCGGACTTTAAGAGTGTCAAACGGATGCCCGGCCAAGGTAACGGCAATTCCAGCGATTGTTCCCGACGCAGAGTTTTGTATAGTCCGTGCGATGAACCCACGATGACTCTGTACCGCCATGTCTCACTTGAACTACAAATTTGACAGTTTGTTTGTTTTCAAAAGGAACAAAATTATATATCGACTCCTTAGTCCAAGACTAGTGATCACTCTGGAAACACCACCATCTGTTTCACCACTTATCTAGCCTTAGTGTAAAATCAAGCATGAGACAAGGTTTGTCATACAATTAGGAGAAACGTATCCATCTGTTACACACAATATTTTAATCTCAGCTGATCTCGAGTAAATTTCCTTTCCATAGAGCGTCCATATTAAAAAAATTATAGTAAGTTTTTAGAAGGCTCTCTTGGTTAACTTGTATGTCGTGTATCGCTTATGACCGTAAATGTAGATCAAGTGGTCAATGTCCTTTGCCCTCTACTATGTACACATGTGGGACTTATCCCTCTACTTTTTCAACTAACAGCGGTATCTGTCCCTGATAAGTTTTCATGCGCCCTATATAGGGATATCATATTATCTTGATGTAATGAAATATCTAATCGGGTTACCATGTCAGCCTGTGCAGTTTTGACGAGCGTGCTTTCTAACGCTACAAGTTTTCCCCACCGCTTTCATATTAATGTACATCTGGGCTTATGGTTCATTTGAGTGATTCAGCTCTTACAGAATACTTCTGATTCAAAGCAGCGCATTCAGTGAGAGTTGCAATGCATATTATCGGAATTTGCTGTGTAATCAGAATAGGTAAAATCGGGACACACTATATATGTTGCTTACATATAGCTATTCATGTCGCAAAATGTACCAAAGACAACAATAGGCAACGGAAACACGTTTGCCAGATTAAAGAGGTCAATGCAAACATCCTGTCCTCAGCTGACCTTGATACTTTTCCATCCCAAAATAAGTCCCGCCTTGATCTAGTGGTGCCTAGAATTGTTTTACCGCAATTTCAATACACTTAAAATACCCCCCAAAATTCATCTAAGTTATCTAAGTGCCTAGAAAGTGGAAAAACTTGTATAATTTTACTTGATGCCTGCTACAAACGCATGAACAATTAAATTGTGGAACATATCCAAAAATACTGAAGGTAAACGAGCCATTCCATTGAATGAACACTACAGAAGTTGTCCGTTTTCAGTTTATGTTTATCTGCTAAAGAAGTACATTACACAACCGTTACAGATAATAGTGTCAATCGAATTTCAATTCCCATGCAAAATGAATTATTTTCAAGTCGAATTAGTGACAAAGTGTAAAAATTCAACATTGTAAAGATTACGACTGGTATTTTGAGGTTTTCGCACTTTTGCAGCAGGATGAGTCCCTGGACACGAAGTGAATATAAAAGCATTTTAATTATACAACCTTTGCAGGCACAAAGGGATATTTGCTTTAAAACCAGCCACCTCTTTAGTTTTGAGTTTTGCATCTCTCTCTCTCTCTCTCTCTCTCTCTCTCTCTCTCTCTCTCTCTCTCTCTCTCTCTCTCTCTCTCTCTCTCTCTCTCTCTCTCTCTCTCTCTCTGTCTCTGTCTCTCTCTCTCTCTCTCTCTCTCTCTCTCTCTCTCCCTCCCGCGCACTGTGTGTGTTTTTGTTTGTTCTTGATATGTATATATATATATATATATATATTTGTTCTTGATATATATATATATATATATATATATATATATATATATATATATATATATGTGTGTGTGTGTGTGTGTGTGTGTGTGTTGAATATCGGTCCACTCCCAACGCAACAGTACTAGGTTTCAAAGTGCATAAAGTGGGATATGTTTTGTCAGTAATAATACCTGTGTCACATCGCAAGCCTCAAACAACCCTAATCAAGAAGCACACTTCGGATACGACCGTATTCGTCCCATGTTGTCTTACCTCTAGAGCTAAGCCACCTCTCTTAAAACACCACTTTCTGTGTGTACAAAATAGCGCTGTGCCAAGAGATGGACAGCTGTTCATGTGAACTGTTTCTAGCTGTTACTCTACGCAATTAATATAGCTTCAACACATTTACATGCAGGGTGGGTGGCGACAGCTGAACATGTTTCTATACTGTTTGAGGGACTTGAATATGGCATAGCAGAGGCATAGGAAATTAAATGAGAAATGCTTTTAACCATATTTCTCATTAGGCAAGCTAATTTCAGATCCGCATTCATTTCCTATTTATTTATTTACCATGATATACTTCCTCAGATGAAAAAAAGCTTAAAACCAGCATGTACGCATTATATTTATTATGCTCTAGTTCTTTAATTAAAATTCTTAATTTTTGCGTAAATTTAAAAAAGCTTTTAAAAATTAGTTAGATTTAATATGTAGTGTCAAATGAACTAATATACATTTTTTTTTTCCAAAACAGTACTTAAACCTTTTGAAAAAAGAGCTTAGTTCTTATTTGATAGCTGTTTATTTTTTTAATTGAAAAAAATGACTTAAACATCCCGTTATATTTGAACTAAAACGCATATCTTAAATTCAAAAATTTTGTATACTATTTTTTCTGCTAGACGTGTACTCCTGTACAGTATCAATAACAAAGTTTCCCTTTTTGTTTGTTTTATTTTTGTTTGTTTTTTATTTTATTTTGTTTCGTTTTCAGCAAAAATAGGGAAAATTAAGTTTTTAGATTAAACAATCAAAATTATATTTCTTAACACTTACAGAAATGCTATTATTTTACATGACTTAATCCAAACGTATACTTTCAGAAATTGTATTGTTTATAGGTTCGCAATTAAGACGTCTAGCGTATGTTAAGACATGTTGGCGCAAAGTTTTGTTTTCTGTATTAGGGCCTGTAAAAGTGTACTACGCTCTTGAGATTTATACAACAAACAAATTCCGTAGTAAGCGTGAAAATGAAATTTCACAACAAAATAACGAGTTAAAAGTTAGAACATGCAAATTATTTAAACAGATTTAAAATTTCAACATTGTAAAGAAGTGTTAAAAGGTTTTGGAATCGGGGCAAATATTACACGACTAAACGTGCATGCTCTCAATCTCTATACTCAAACTGGGAGACAGAGGTGACCAGTCAATAGGTCCTGCTACCAAAGGGCCAAGTGATTAATTACTTAATACCTAAATACCCGCCACAAATTTCGGACCTGTATCCACCATCTCGGCACCCTTCTCTACTAAGCTCCACCTTTGACACACCAGGTGCCCTAGGCCCCTCTACCCAGTGATGCTACTTAATTCATATCCTTGGTGCGACTTTAGTGTCGGATACAATATTCCTATTCTTGGGCCTACTGCCGCCCACAAGTGGTACTTTCAAGCTATTGTATTTACATTTTGGGCACTGCTTACATTGGAAATGTCCCATTATATATTGCACATTATTACACTTATTCGACAAATTAAACTTCCCTTAACACTGATCACACTTATATTTTGGATACTACCTCTTCGAAATATCCAATCGAGCTAAATCACAGCGAGTTGGTTGCTGTTTTAAATATTGTGAATTCCGCACGTAATGATTTGTAAATAAAGATAGCAATGGGCGATCGTGGGGTGTTTAGGAAGGGAATGGGAATGCATGCAAATCACTTAAAACACAGATTTTAATTTAGTACTTATTTATTCCCGATTTTAGGTAACTTGGACATTTGCTGAAACATGTTTAAAATGGATGTTCTTCCTCCTTTACACATCGTCTCCTTTGACGTCAGTTTAATTTGTTTCCTGGGAACAGCCGGAGGCACTTGTTTAACATAAACTGGTTTTGATTATCACGATTTGTGACATGTAAAAATATAATATTCCATTCGAAAAAAAATGGAACATAAAATTTCATTGATTCAGTGTCGTACAGCAATCACTGTTTATTTGTATTTATTCTGAAACTAGATGACGTGGGACGAATTAGTATTTTGAACAATTTATGAAATAGTATATAATAACAAGAGGTCATCGTGGCCTTTCGCATAATGTGCGCTTCTGCGTCATATATATATATATATATCCCTTTGGTGTACAATGTACATTCAAGTGTGGATGTTGTGATTGTTGCGGAACACAATGTTGTCAAATATTGTTCGCTATACAAGGGACGTGCTATAGAGCACGTCCCTGGTTTTACCAACTAGATAATTGACCGTCATTGGCGGCTCGTTGGTGGCGTTTTTTTAAGGATAATCTGTAAACAACCTGAGCAAATCACCATCAGTGCCATTTTGCTTTAATTTTAAAATTAATCCAGAGTGCCAGGCTTTGTCAAATGCCTCGCTGAAGTCCCAACATACTGGGCGCACTTCTTGCATGTCAACAGCAAGACATAATTCGTGATAAAGAGTCAGTAATTTGTTACTAAGTGAGTGTAAATCCAGACGGATGAGAAGTGGGAAGTAAGTTATCTCTAAAGAAGTTCAAAATATGTTTAAAGACTTTTTTTCCCCCTTATACTTTGCCTACACAGCTGAGTAAAGATACTGGTCTATAATTGTGTCAGAAATTAGGTTGATCCTCTTGGTGAATAGGTATGACATTCACGCTTGTCTACAAGTAAGGAAATGGCTTCTTACTGAGCGTCAACTTGAGTATTTTAGCGAGATATTTGTGTATTATAGGTTTTGCTTCCTTTAGGAGCTTAGCGTTTATCCAATCCAGGCCGGACAGTTTGGACAAGCCCAAACTTAACAAAATATCCAGGACACGATCATCTGATACAACAACTGAAATAATCGTATTTTTAGTAGGACTAGGTAGCTCAGGGGCAGTAACCGATGCAGAGTCAAGCTCACAAAGCTTGACGGAGAAAGAATTGAGTTCTTCTGCGTTGGTCAGGTTTTAGTTAATGTGCTTATTGTCATACTGAAGAGGAGAAATTGTGGATGTATCGTTAGAATTTGAAGAGTATTTGACCTTTCTTCATGTACATGTAGGCCCACGTACATGTATCTCTTCCTCAGATGACAGTTGTCATCCTCTAATTTATAATGGGTGTATCATGCTGAGAAAAGTTTTGCCCACATTGTCATTAAAGTTAAGAAGGGTAACGGCTAAAAGGAAGACACGACGTACACTCTGCAAAACTTGTTGTACCGTACAGTTACGTTTTACACGGTGTGCAACTTTGACAGGATATTCATCGTATTGGCTTACTGTGATGAATTAAGCCAGCAGATCAGCAGAGCATATCAGTGTGGTAGTGATGCTGCATTACATCAAAATATTCCTTATCAAATTGCAGGGCCAAGTAAACATCGCAAGGCCTTGTGCCATGACTTTATACTGATAAATATAGCTCGGATCACGCGCTTCCCTGTTCGAAACACGAAACGGGCGTAACTTACTCTATCCACGGACGGACTTGTACGATATGAACTTTTCATGTTTAGGGAGAATGTGGCTTTCTGGCATCCGGTCCCTCCCCTCTCCAACAAAAAAAAAAAAAAAAAAAAAAAAAAAAAAAAGGAAAAAAAAAAAAAAAGAAAAAAAAGAAAGAAAGACCCCCCGCCCCACTACTTCAGTTATAAGATATAACTCTTCACGCTCATATGAAAATGTCTAGAAATATAAGTGGTTTCATCGCTGGACAAGCCCTGTCACTGTTCTCCCCACGTAACAACACGCTTTCATTGCAACCTCCGTAGACGCTCCTTTAACTTTGCTTGCGGACAGTTCGACAATTTTCATAAAAAAAGTTGAAATATAAGATGCTAGAAACGAAGCAAGTGTTACCTGCGCTCACTTTAGCTTGATTCGACGTATGCGATTTAATTCATATGGTTTCAGTAGAAAAGCTGATGATGTTCTGAGTCAGTTTGAGAAAGAATAAACATCAGAAATTTGACTTGGTTTATTAGTGTTTAGAACTCTGATCCCCATACATACCGTATTCATTCCAATTAGCGCATCCCCCAACACTTTTACTGAATGATCCCCAATCGCTTACTGTCAAACTGGTGTGGTTTTCAATGTAACTCTTTTATCACCAAGAATGACTAGCTATAAAATCAAAAGTTTTCCAATCAAGTAAAATTCTTTATCACAAAAAGCATGATGGTTTGCTTGTTGTGTTTTTTCAATGCTCTCCACCTTATTTGCATTTCCGTGTGTACTTAAAAAACAAGAGCTCCCTCTTTGCTGAGCATTTCCTGTCATATTGCACATGCTCAGTCACCACTTCCTGTTTAGGTAGCCATGCTGGCTTGCTCACCTGGGAGGCAGACTCAGGCATTTAGTTGGCTGAGTGTCATCTCTGTTTACCAAATTTTTTGTTCTCTATCGACAGAAATAAAATTTGATATGTATTTTATCATCTTCTGGTGTTAATGTGAATCTACAAAATTTGTATTGATAGTTTTGCCGGCGATTTTACTGATGTTACTATGACGACTGCTCCAACGCTTTGGAAGACTTGCCATGGGAAACATGGGGGGGGGCGCTTATGATCGATTTTCTGGGTGGGATTTTGATGTATATTACTTTTTTAAGTGCACAGTGCGCCAATTGGAATAAATACGGTATAAATATATAAATATATATATATATATATATATATATATGTATATATATATATATATATATATATATATGTATATATATATATATATATATATATATATATATACACCTTGACCGGTTTATAATTGAAAAATAGAAAAAAGGCAAATCAGGCCAGCGATATGCATGTAGTTTCTCAGTCAAATAAAATGATGACTAAATGAATATACAAATAAATAAAGAAAGAAAGAATAAATAAATGTATGAATGAGTCATGAAAAAATGGATTACGATCTTTTCGAAGGCTTACGAAGTTTCCAATAAACCGTAGGTGTTTAAAGTCCGCGATAGAATTTCCTCCAGCCGCTCTCCTCGTGAAAAAGACACTTGGTACAATCAAGACTATTCATATATTTTTTACAATAGTCTGTCTCTATTCGCGCACTGCTTCATTTTGCTGCAATATGTATACATATATATATATATATATATATATATATATATATATATATATATATATATATATATATATATATATATATATATGTATATCATGCCGCCAACTTTTAGGAACGAAACAAAATTTCTTCAATAAAAATGATACCTACTAAATGTGTGTCTGGTACATATATTGATCACTTCTGGCTGTGTTCTTTGGAAAATATTCTTGTTTCAGGCACTGAAATTAACACCTAATCTCCATTTAAACCTCTGCTCCCACTTGCAGACTTAACTGTGACAAAAAATGTCATCTTTTCGATACTTGAAAACCCTCTTTAAAAACTCAAACCAAAGATCTTTAAGCAATGCAAGTTACCACAAGTAGATTTTTTGTGATTGATTTACTGTGCCCTTTCTTTTTGCAGTAACAGCAGGATTACGAGGATATTCTTGTAATGGTTACTCATGCATTTCATCATTTTAATCTATCGTCGGACTGTTTATTTGAGACAAGTCATGATTAAATCACCAGCAAGTGAATGTTTTGTAAAAAACCAGATGTGAATATCATCAAAATCGATTAATATACGAAACACTCTTCTACAATATTTTTGTCTTAATGTGGCCATTACATAGATAGATATGCACTTGCGGAAAACCTGTACGACACAACGTACACTTCCACTTCCTTATGTTGCATCAGAGACAACTGATTCATATTCAATTACATGCAACGGATTCTCATATAAAATCTACTCTCGTCGCGCGGGTATGTGAGACAGCATAAGTGTCCAAAGAACCCTCCCCCCCCCCCCAAAAAAAAAAGAAAGAAAAAAAAAAAAAAAAAAAAGCAAAAAGCAAAAAATAAATAAGAAAAAGAAAAAGAAAAAAACATGTACCAGTGGTACCCAATGGTAACAGTATGGTTTTTTACCAAAGAATAAAGCAAAGAATGGAGTGTTCCTCTCCAGCGTTGCAGCCAGTCCATGATCACCACCACGTATCCCTTCAGTCTTAACTATTACCCAACCGGCATGGAATGTATTGCCATATTGCACAGCTGCGCCAGATTAAACTCGGATAATCTGCACTTGCATTATAGTCTTAACTGTAGGGGTTGGAAAGTAAGAAGACACCATTAATAGATATCTGTACCTTTTTTGAAAGAGCGTCCTGTCCATAGTATTCATAGCCGACTGTTTACACTTTTTGACAAGAATTTTACATAACGTCGCTAATGTGACGTCACAAAAAATATCTGTCAAAAAGTGCCGATAATGCAATATAAAGGTTTGTAGTTGGGACATATTTTCTTTCACCAAGTGAAAAAGGATCGGAGAAAAATTGCAGAGCACTTATATGACCTCCTCTCTGTGCACCTCAAATGAATTTCACAATTTCAACAACAAGATGGTGGATAATATATACACTATATATATTGTCATATACAACAATGCTACTTATGGTACTAATTCAATGATTTCACAGAATAATACATTTATGCAACAGCTGAGATGAAACTTTTCAAAAAAACACTGACAAATTAGAAACACTCAGTCTGAATAAGGAAATCATAGACTGTTCTAAATAAATGAATGTTTACACTCTCTTGTTGGCTGGCGTCGCCGTAGAGCAGATTATTGATGTTTGGGTTGAAGTGCTTAGGTAACTGACTTACTAGTGTTGCTCAAGCAATAGAAAGGACATCCAATTCTTATATTTACAATAAGCATGAATTTTTATCAATATTAAAGATAAAACTGCAACGTATATTTGATGCGCATAAGTTCTCGGCTTGCTACTTATTCTCCGTTTTGCTTGGTGGGCGGAGCCAAGCAGGAGTGGCAATTTTTCGGTTGAGTAAGAATCAACAACACATTGCTTGCGCTGGAGACTATTGCATTCATAGAAAAACGAACGTCCAATGGTTTCTTATTCTTCAAATGCTAAAGAAAACAGCAAATGTAAATTCTACACTTGGGGAAACGTACTGAAAAGAGTGTGCATGTGATCACATTTTTTGGATGGGAGTCCCATCATTAAAGAAAAAGAAAAAGAAGAAGAAGAAGAAGAAGAAGAAGAAGAAGAAGAAGAAGAAGAAGAAGAAGAAGAAGAAGAAGAAGAAGAAGAAGAAGAAGAAGAAGAAGAAGAAGAAGAAGAAGAAGAAGAAGAAGAAGAAGAAGAAGAAGAAGAAGAAGAAAAAGAAACATATTGTATCCATCCAGAAGAGGAAAACAAATACACAGCATATACGTTTGGTGCTAAAAGAATTTAACTTTCAATAAATGTAACGATATTTGTACTTTATCATTCTTTTTTCATATCGAGAAGCCCTGTAAACCTCACATATATGAAAATGCTCCATTTAAAGAACTCTTGCTGAAGAGTGAAGCTTCGTTGTCTTGCAATCAACTTGGTTATGTGTTGATTGTTAATTTGCATAACTAGGTTTATGGTTCAGACAGGCTATTAAAATATCTAATATATTCATTGTCTCTGGTCAGAATTAACAAAAATGTAGCGGTGGAATTATATTACATTTATGCTTGAGGATGCCGCTGATGTTTTTGTATCACGAAGTTCGGGCCTATAAATTTGGGTTTAAGATGGAATATAAATTTCAAGAAAAGGTATCTCTTTTAGCTCAGCTGACATGTCAGTCAGCTGAGCTTATGTAGTATGACTTGCCATCCGTCGTCCGTTCGTCGTCCACAGTTCACATTTTCAACTACTCCAAATCCGTCAACTAGATTCACTTCAAACTTGGTGGGGATGTGTCTTGGGTGAGTCTCTACCAAGTCTGTACAAAAAGTCACGACCCAGTGATTTTTTGAAATTTTTAGGATATTTTTTTCTTTTTTTGGGGTCAAATCTTAAAAAAACAGTTCTCTTCCCAAACAGCTTACCCAATTGCATGGATATCGAAGAGGGACACGCCCGGAGACTCACAGTTCCAAATTTGTTCACAAGGTGGTGCTGCGCTTTTCTTTTTTTTAATGATTTTTTGAGTGTTTTTGCTACTTTTGACTGGTCAAAAGAATTTAGAAATCTCTGGTTCTTGGTTAGACTGGCTGTCGTCTGGTTCGTCATATTTGTCCCAAAGGGGTTAATACACAGGGGTGTTTAACGGCGTTGTGGGGTGCAGTGAGTCGCCGAAGGAGACGAATGTTTAACGGCGACGTGGGACCAGTACAGTGAGTTGCCGAAGGCGACGAACCAGACTGGTATGGTTAACAAAGTTCCACCCGCATACTGCAGATGGCGCCGACCGGTGGAAATTTGCACCGGTCTGGTTCGTCGCCTTCGGAGACTCACTGATCCCATGTCGCGGTTAAACATTACCATTTCACTATACAATGACTTTCATCAATGAATATGGCACCAAGTCGTGACTTGTAGATGGGGTTTGTGAAAATCTGCTTTCTGTGCTTGGCAGACAGGGAAGATTCAGGACTGCCAAACACGTACTTGTAATTCCCCTTCTTTCGGCCCTCCAAATCACATTCCTCATCTCCTACATGGGTTGCTTTCATTCCCTTTTCCTTTAAAAATGCTACCTGTTCTTTAATGATGGCTACTAAAGGCGATACAATGATTACAATGTATGAGGCTGAGGGATCCTCGCTGAGACTGAGACTGAGAGTGAGATGACCGTGGTTTGCCCACTGCAGCACGAATGTGCCGCCATGTACGTCAGACTTGCCCGAACCTGTCGACAAAGATGCAAAAACATCCTGCCCTTTGCCTATGTACTCTAGTATTTCCAGTTGAACTCCTGATACCACAGGCCGACCAAGTTTTTAAGCTATAAAGTGTACACTGTCCTTGAGTGTGGCTGCTACTGCCATGTTGGCCATGTCGTCTTGTTTTGATATTAAATGCAAATTTTGCATGTCAAATGGTGACCTGCTTTCTGATTGGCTGTTTATAGCCGGTGCAAATTTTCACCGGTCCGCGCCATCTGCAGGATGCGGGTGGAACTTTGTTAACCATACCAGTCTGGTTCGTCGCCTTCGGCGGCTCACTGGTCCCATGTCGCGGTTAGACATTCGTCGCCTTCGGCGATCCACTGGACCCACGTCGCCATTAAACACCCCTGTGTATTAACTCCTTTGGGACAAATATGACGAACCAGACGACAGCCAGTCTAGTTCTTGGTGTGAACGGAGATATTGGTATTTGAAACAAAATGCAAGCAAAAAATTGGCATGTCACGGCGCTACTTTTGTCGCTAGGTGGCGCTACATGTAAGGACTTAAGAAATTTGATAGCAAGCATTATATATGCGGGTAACAGCCCCAAAAATAAAGTAAGGATGCAAAAACATGCATAAAATAACTTAATATGAGTGTATGCAATGTATATCAAGCCTTTGAATAACAAATATGTAGACAAAACATGCTGGAATGTGACTTTAAATTCATCTCGTCTTGCAAAAATGTACAAGTGGTCACATTAATTTTTAAGTTTGAAATAGAAAAAATATTTACAAATCCCTGATAATTTGCGGGGGGTTTGTAAAATATGCATTGATCTCATTGATTAACAAAAAAAA
>OZ026625.1:44569193-44606193 GCA_964020975.1 Hermodice carunculata
AAAGAGATATCTTACGGTGCTATTTTTTTCCGCAATTGTACAAAGAATTCATGCATGTTGACTTAATTTGTTCTAAGTTCATTGGTACAAGGTATCCATTCATTGTCTAACTTCGATACCATATCAATATATATGTATGTAGGTTAAATAAACGGCAGTACGTCGTTAATTTTGTATTCCAGTCAAAATATATACTTTCATAGTTTTACTGAGAAGAGGCAAACATTTTAAGATTCTCTCCATAGTGCAATACAGCAATGTGGAAAAAGAGGTAAAAATAAGAATATCAAAATTATAGTTGCCTTTATACATTGTCGAATGGTAACACAGGCAGCACATTATCAAATATGCCTGTGCCACCTTTCGATGCTGGGGTATTACTGTGGTCCCCCACCCCACCCCACCCCCACCCCCAGTTGGGACAGCGTTTATCGTACCACATGCACAAGAAATGTAAATTACAGTGGTCAAGTCATATCGTTTTTCTGATTCTGTATTTTTTAGGGACAATGTTTTTTGTTTTTTTTTTACATTCCGTTTTGGTCTACCACTGCCGTGTTTCGACGTATGCTGCCTTGTTTTAAAGCATTTAGTCCTTTGTTTTGGCATTTGTTAACAAACGGTCCATTCTTTTTCCTTTTCACCCTTCGTAAACAATCCATATTTCTCAAACGGAACTGTGCAAAATAGGAAAAGCGAACAGCAGCTAGTGCAGGTATCGACACATACCAGCTGTAACTGTATAGAGGCATTGGTCCATAAATGGTTGCGCATATCGCGGTGTACCGAACGTCTTTCAACTCGCTGGATATGTTCCTTGTGGAACGGTCGAACAAAGTTGTTCCCAAGGTTGCACTGCTGTAGATTCATGACTTTTAACTTTTTTTTTCAATTCCGGTACTTATCGGTAAATGCAGCTTTCCTATTGAATACTATGTAAATCAATGGGCATTCTAATACTAATTCACATTTTCGATGTTTTCTCCAAAACCGTCATCCAGATTGACTTCAAACTTGGGGGCAACGTACCTTGGGTGGGTTTCTACCAGGTTTCTTCAAACTGTTATGCTCCAGTGATTTTTGAATTTTAAACGAATCTTTTTGTTTTTTCGGGGACAAATCTGACAAAATCTTCTCCACAACCGCTCACCCAATTGTTTAGATGTTACGTAAGAATAATCCTAGGGACTCCTAGTTTCTAATTTGTTCACCAGGCGGTGCTACAACTTTTTTCTTCAATTTTTGTATAAATGTTTGTGCGTTTTTCGTTCTTGTCACTTCTGCTCCAGAACCGTCTCTCAGATTTTGTTGAAGTTTGTCGATATGTTTATTGTGAAAGGGTCAAGCAAAGATGTTCACTAGGTAGCACTGCTGTGGATTACCGATTTTATACGATTTTTTTTTTTGCAATTCGGGTACTTATCGGTACATGCACCTTTTCTATTGCTTGCTATGCAAGACAATGGGCATTCCAATGCATTCTAATAGTAATTCACATTCTGAACTTCTCTGAAGAAACTGACAGTCAAATTTACTTCAAACCTGGTGGCAACGTACCTTGGTTGGGTGTCTACAGAGTTTCTTTAAATGGTCACGCTCCAGCAATTTTTTTTCTGATTTTTTTTTCAGAAATCTTAACATCGGAATTTCTTGTAATGGTTATAACCTAAATAATTTTGTACAGATTTGTGCCAAACTTGGTAGGGATGTACCTTTATAAGCGTCTACCTATTTTTGTGCAAACGCTCATGCTCCAGTGATGTAAGGACACTGACCTCATTCCCACGGTCACAGGACAACTGACACGAAATTTGGTATGCACTTAATAACGTGATATCTGTTTTGAGTTAGGGCCTTGATGTTACACATATCTCTACGAAGGCCAAACCTTGGACAGTACATGAGTTACCTTAATCTCGTTTCTGGGATCAAAGCGCAACATAAATGAGTTTTACTCTTGACTATAACTTGAGAACTACTTGAACTGGCACCTTGATGTTGCACATGTTAGTGTTCTTCTATAAAGGTCAGACTTACTCAGTACATGGGTGACCTTGATCTGATCCCACTTGCGCTGAGCTGCAAGTGCGAAGAATGTCTAGGTCAGCTGAGCATGGACTGTTCATACAGGTCTCTTGTTTTACTTTTATTTCTTGAAAAAGAAATGTAAAATATACAAGAACTTATAGCTATCACCTAATCTTATGTTTGAAGTTGGGTGTCATGAATGGGAATTTACATAAATATTTGTAAAAGGGAGCTGCAATCTTAATGGAAAGTATTTTTATTTGGCTGGTAAGCCGGTACTTTTTGAAGTGTAGATTGCTCAAATTGTCAGGTCATGGGTTAAGTAATGCCAAGTTCCGTCGACACTGGCAGAAATTTATATGGATAGAGTTTATAGTGGACCCTGTCTTAAGGAACCACCCACAGGACTTGTGAAAAATGGTCCTTTCTAATAGGTGATCCCATAAGGCAGGTGAAATTAAGGTAAAATACGCTAATCGAGATGTTGAGACTGGAGGATAAAAATAACTGGAGAGGTCAACATTATGTACGGAAAATTTATTGTCTCGGGTTTAACTCCCTCTTAACTGAGCTAGAAATACAAGGTTCATATATTTTGTAAACTGACCTTTTGTTCAATTGCCAGCCTGCCAACAGTTTTAGAGACCACAGGAATGGTATGGGTAACGGCGTATGCTCTTAAGCGCTCAAAAAGAAGACGTTGAATCAGTCAAAACTTGCAACTGAAAGAGTTAAAGCAATCTCGGTAAAATTTGCAACAACTCAAAAATGAGAAACGCAATTTAAGTTAGATATATATTTTTTTGATTGAACTAAAAAATCTTAATTGGAAGCTACCTGATAACTTTGGGTACAAAGCTTAGCAAAAACCACATCATTTTCTACATTCAAAAATCTCCAAGTCAGATTATAGAAGATGTCGATGAAATATAAATTACCAAAAATAAATATTCGTGATTAGTTTGCCATTACCTTGATTTTTGCATTGATGTCAAGGATACGAGTATATTCTTGTGATGTTTACTAAAGCATTCCATCGATTTTAATTTATAATTGGATAGCTTATTTGAGACAAGATTAGTCATGACCAAATTCCCAGCTAGTGAACACTTTGTTTAAAGCCGGGCGTCTTGTTAAAATATCTTTTCACTGAAATATATAAATTCACAAACATTCTTATACACTGATTTTGTCTCAGTGCCATCCTTACATAAACGCACTGGCGAAAACACTGTACTACAAGGCACACTACCACCTTGTTATCTTGCTGCCAGGGCCTGACAGGAAGCACGTATCCCGTTAGTCTTCATTGTTACCAAGGCCGCATGGAATACATTGCAATGCTGCAGAGCTGCGCAAGATTGAGCTCCTATAATCCGTACTTGCATTTTAGTCTTAAAGTCGAGGGGTTGGAAAGTAAGAAGATCAAATTAATGATATCGGTATTTCATTTAAGAATTAAACGTCCTTTCTACTGCATCCAGCGGCGACTGTTTGCAGAATGTGAGGTCACCAAAAAAAAAAAAAAAAAAGACCAAAATGTGCAAACAAACGCCACTGAGTGTGATAGAAATGGCGTTCAATTCTTATATTTACATAAGAATTGAACGCCATTTCTATCGCACTTATCGGCGTTTAAACACGAATTTAAACAGTAAAATTCTAACTGTTATTTGATTTGCATAAGTGTTTTTGGCTCCTTTACTTTCAAGAAATTTAACTCTCCATTTTGCTTATTAACGAGAAGAGTCAGCTGTCTGTCTTTCGGTTACACAGGAAATCAACAACACATCGCTTGCGCGTGAGACTATTGCATACGTTGGAAATGAGCGTCAAAACGTTTATCTTTTTTCTAATGGCAAAAGGAAGACTAAATATAACTATATATGAAACGTACAAAAACAAGTGTACATGCGATCACTTTTTTTTTGAAGTTTCATACTAGCGAGAAGTCCTTTTAACCCGACATATGTGAAAATGCTCCATTTAAGGGAGTGTTGTTCAGGTGAGGATTCTGTCTCCTTCTGGTATGTTTATTGTTATCTACATAATTAGCCGTATGGTTCAGATACGCTTTTAACATCTGCAATATATTAATTGTCTTTGTTTGGAAATTTTATGGCCATGGGTTAGGGCTGTTCCAGAAAACGTCCTGGGGGTGGGAGGCAAAAAATTTCAACCACCCCCATACCCAGGATAGAAGGAACATTCTAAACCCCTTACCCCTAGGACAGACATAAGTTTTGAAACCCCCAATACCCAGGACATTTTAATAGTATTTCAACCCTCATACCCTGGACAGATCTTAAAATCTACACCCCCCCCCCCTATCCAGGACATACATGTACATGATGGTTCTGAAAAAAGCTCTGTCAAAGATTTGTATATTCACAGATATGTATGCAATAATGCACAGCATGTTCAACATCAGTACGAGTATCAGCACTGAGTACAGATGTGAATGTACGAAGTGCTGATGCCAGTACTGATATGGAACAAGCCATGCATTATTATTTTTTTCATGTATCTACAGTATTACAGTTTCGCTGCCCAGAGGAGCTGCTTCCACTGTCCAGATACATCCAAATCCATATTGGACAGAAAAGCAGTTCATTACGGAAATGCAGCCAGATACAACTAACGATCTTGCTTTCATATTGTGTGTACAATTCCATCCATAATAATAATGATAATACTGTAAGTACATGATAATTTACAATGATATATATATTCCAATTTGAAAATAAAAAGATGTCAATAAAATAAAGTCTTTTGTTTTTATATTCTGAACTTTTTCAATGATAAAAGTAAACTAAATTCCGAGATTTGGTCCCCATGAGAATGGCCAGTGGGTAAGAGCTTAAGTGCAACTCCTCCAGGATGCAGGCCTGGACGTTATTATAAGAAAAATATGGACCATCTACACATCCACTTTTAAATTTACCAATCTTCTAAATAGCTGCAGATTACTCGAATGTAAAAGATATTACAACTTTTGTATGCAGGGCCTGATATTCAGACATCAGGCTTTCCTGTTATCTGGGACAAGTAAATTTTCACGCAGGACTAGCAAAAATTGAGTTGAGATTTAACCCCTTACTTGTGTAAAATTGGAACAAAAAGAGTAATGGGACAAGTAACAAATCCTTTATTTCAAACTCTGGTGTATTTTGTATCTACATCCCTGTTGAGGTGGACATCAGGCAAATGTCTGCAGCTCAACCTTTTATTCTTGTAACCACGCATGGGTGGTATGCTCCCCTGGAAAGTAGGGACCTATGGGAGGTGCATTGTCAGTTGTGCTTTCACTACATGTCAGGGCTTGACATTAAGGATTTTCATTACTTGTCCCACATGACTTTTTCTCCAATTTTCAGTTAAGTAGTGGGTTAAATTTCTATTCAGCTCAAAATTTTTCTTGTCCTGACTGAAAATTTACCTGGACAATAGGGCTTGATCAAAGTCAAGCCCTGCATGTACTCCATAACACGAGAAGCAATAAATAAACAGTTTCTCAAGTTTTCATTTTTAAATCTAAAACTGTTCTTGAGATGGCTGTTCTGGAGGACTTACAGCACAAAAGGCAGAAAGACTCCATCTGTAAAGGACAAGTTCAAAGTAAGACACAAAGGTGATTGGTTACTAAAATGAATTTTTTGAGTAGCAAATGTGTCAAAATGATAAAATGACATACTCTCAAAGCACTTTACATTGTAGTTTAACTTTTAATAACAGAACAATTGAACATTATGAATATCATGATTTTGACTTTTCACTTTTGTAATGTAGACACTTGTCCATAACATTTATAAAAAAGAAACAAATCCATGCTGAATTAATGGTTTATTACTTTTTTTTCATTCAAGTACCACAAACAGTTGTAACTTCCTTTATGAAGGGCTGCATTATGCCATACAAGATAAGATACAGCACTGAGTTATACCAATGTCTGCTCTTAATCCCATCCAAAGAAAAATCAAATTTGTTAATTCTCTTAGGGGTTTTCATGGTTTTCACATATTGCATGCTGAAAAAACAAAGCAGCTTCTTCCAAAATCCTCCATTCTCAAAATAACAAATTGGTATTTTAACGTATGAAGTGTTGAAATAGATGTTGGTACAAACTGGGGCATGCATGATTTGGACTTACTGTAAGTTTTCCTACACATGCCAAGAGTATAAGATGCTTCATTATAAAGCCAAAGTCTTGTATCACATCACATTTTAAATAATGAGAAAATAGCAGTCAAAAATATTGTTATGACGACATACCTGTATTATTTCCCTGATACCTACTTAAAAATATTCACTGCCTACCTTAGTACATACTTCAAAAGTTTTCAGTCTCTCCGGGGAAAAAAAAACATTTCCATCCCCTCTACCTGCCCCCGCACCCAAGTTTAAAAGTTTATCCAGCAAGTTACAGCATTATATATTCCCTATGTACAAAAATTCAAATATTTGGCAAAAACATAAACTAGTCAACTACAGTGCTCCCGCTTTGTAACACTAGTGATGATCCATGGAGCAGACTGGTATAGGAAAACCGCCTTTAACATAAGGCCCAAAAAAGTCTGTTTGGGGTTTCCCTACCGACCCTTGCCCAAACCCCCCTACCCAAAAACTTTTGAATGATTTTCAAAAAAAAAAAATCTAGGCTGATTTTCTTCATGAAATGCACAATTTATCCATTTCAGGCCTCTTTTCTTCTGTTTTCAGAGCAAAAAAAAAAAAAAAAGCCTATCTACCTTATTTATTTTTGGCATGTAACCCCAAACACACTATTTATTTATTTTCTTTGGCCCAACGAGGGAGGCTTTTAACCTTTAAATCATGGGAAAAGTCATTCAGTGGGAGCCATGGTACACCATGTGTCATATCCCAAACTGCCTTGTAATGAGGGATGTACAGCATTGTCAAGTGGGAGCACTCTACAAGATAGGATTCTTAGTGTAATGCAATACCATTTGAAGCCTGAAAGATTTCCTTTCTAGTGGACAAATATTGTTGCGATGCACGACCATATTAGGTTGCCTGGTTATGAAGCAGACTAATTTATTGTCTCTAAATGTTTGCAGAAGGCCACTATGCAGGCAAAGCAATTGGTAGCCTTTATGAAATTTAAGCTTTGAACGGTCTTGTTCATTGATCACAAATCTTATTCCCAGTTGCATAATTCCTCCGGCAAGTAAACGTATCGAAATATGTGTTGTTAAAATCATAAAGTGACATCCTCAAATACTTGCTGAAGACATTATGAACTATAAATAAAATTCTTAGTGTAATGCAATACCATTTAAAGCCAGAAAGGCTTCCTGCCTATAATGGACTTCCATATTACTGTGCCCCTACTTGGACACCTTGTGGACAAAAAAGAAACTACTATGGATGAGGGCAGATCAATGTTTTCAGCATGACCAAAATTGCTGCAATGCACAGCCAGAAAAGGTTAGGCCTAAAATAAAAATATGTCTGGTTCCGGCAACATAGAAAAATATTGCTGGGTAGGTAGGTAGGAAATTTATTTTATCTATTTATTTTATATGTTATTTAATTAAATCTGATTATATATTTATCTATGTTTTGTTGGAAATGCCATAAAAATTTTCGGTAGGCAGGAAAATTAGGGTCGGTAGGGTTACAGGAACCAGAAATATTTTTATCTTAGTCCTTACTGATGAAGCAGACTCTTAATCTATTGTTTCTGAATGTTAGCACAAGGCCGCTTTCCAGGCAAAGCAAAGCAATTGATAGCTTTTAATAGTGAAATTAAAGCCCTGAATGGTCTTGTTCATTGATCACAAATCTTATTCCCTGTTGCATAATTCCTCAAGCAAGTAAATGTATCACAATACGTCTTTGATAAAATCACAAAGTGGCATTCAAATACTTGCCAAAGACATGAACCACCAATAAAATTCTTAGCGTAATGCAATACCATTTAAAGCCTGAAAGGTTTCCTTTATATTTTGTTATAGGCCTGTAAGGCCTAGTAGAATATATTAATATGTGTGTTTCGGGTCATCCAACCGACTCTTACCTTATGAGCCCCGACTCTGATTTTTTTAAATACTTTGCTTAATTGCTACTCTATCCCCTACAAAATATGGGTACATGTGTAAGGCCAATCCGTTAAATAATACCACTTGGTGTCAAATATTCTGAACTCCCTTTCTCCTGAATTGGGGTGTTTCAGATAGATTTTTTTTTCAAAGAGTTTTCTACCTGGTTACTCAAATTCTTGTCAATACTTCAAGAAGTTAAACCCACATTGGGACAACAACTGGACAACTTCTGTCCTTTACTTTCGAATAATATGGCACGTATTGATGGAAAACACTCTGGTAAAATAAAAAAAAAATAAAAAACCTACTCACTTTTTTTAAGGTGGTTGACCCTAAACCACACATTATTCTGGTAGGCCTAACAGGATTTTCATTAATACTGCAGCCCTGCTTTTACACCTTGACGCCGTGGACAAAACAAAACTACCATAGATCAGAGCAGATCAATGTATTCAGCATGGCCAAAAGTGTATTTTCAGTAAAACTTTAGCACACAATAAACTGTAGAAAATGTGTTTATGTATCTTTGAAATGCAAAGGAATCATAAAATAACTAGAAAATAGCCATATCTTTGTTCAAAAGTGCTGATTTAGTGGTGTATGATACTGAAAGTGGCCTCATTCATGGTAGTTCATCTTTTGTCCACATGCAAGGTGTCAAAGCAAGACTGCAGTTAATGTGACAGCCCCCTGTGCAAGAAGTGATGACCATAAGCTAAATGGTGAAAATCAGCCATAATTGTTATTGTTCATGTATCACAAATTTTATTCCCAGCTGCATAATTCCTCTGGCAATTTAAGTTCCATTCACTATGTATAAATACATCTTACCCATACAGTATAACAGTGAATTTCAAATACTTGCCACAAAAACTATGAACTGCAAATAACATTCTTAGTGTCATGCAATACACACACCATTTAAAACCACAATTTGAGAAAGGCTTCCTACTGTGTAGACAAAGAGACATCTGAGACTGGGTCTTTTCTGTCTGCATATTCATTTAATACTTAAAAGATCTTTTTCTCAGTTTATGTCAAATAAAAAAACTTCAGTTACAATTTAATTAAGCCTTTTGGGGCCGTTTAATTTTGTCAATATAATTACCTGGCCCAACTTTCCATATTTCCCGTGCATAATGTAGACAACGGGGCATGTGAATACCTGCCTTCAAAATAAATACAAGACTACAGGTACAATGAATGTCCCATCAGGAACATGTACACCAGTCAGAATATCAGGCCCCTGGTTACATTTACCATGTTTACAGTCTTCTCTCAACAAATTAGCCATTGACATTGGGCAAGGTTAATTATGCAGGCATTGCCTTGTCCAGCTGGTCAGTGTTTCTAACCTTGAACTTCACTTGACAAACAGTACAATACAATGACCAGTATTATCATTGAACTGTTTCTTTTCGCGTGACAGATCTATTTTACTATAAAAAATGGGTCTTTATTCTATTAAATGTGTTTGTGAAAATTAATGGAGGTAACTGAATGTACGACATTCTTGAAACAAGCATGCTCGTCTTTTTGCTGAAACCATAGGCGCTCTGAAACCGAAACCAGGTCAAAACAAACGCCCGGCACTATATCGAACTATTCCTTAGCCTTGGATCCTTTTCTATATGGTACTGTGATTCCAGATTGACAGCATACGCTACTTAAACACTAACCAATTGCAGCGGTGCTGCTCTCACTCAGGCCGGTTCTGTGACAGTTGACATGGTGCACGCCATGAATGATGCAGAAACACTTTTCCGTTTCCCGCGAATGAAGTTTGAAGGTCAAGGTCGATAAAAACACAGACAGCTGGTGGCCAAAATGTGATTCATATTCTGAGTGAAGTGGCTTCACTTCGATCGTGTGTCGAGCGTACGAATTTTAATAGCCGTCAAGATACATTGCTCAATATTTAAAACTTAGAGAAATTATGAGGAAATTACCCCCCCCCCCCCCCCCGACAGGATTATGTCAAATGGCCCTCACACTCCGGACATGTGTATAAGGCTGATACCCCAATGTCCCGGACATGATAGGTTATCTCCTACCCCAACCTCCTGGACATGATTAGAGACATATAACCCCAACCCGCCGGATATGGAAGTCGTTGCCGCCCACCCCCCTCCCCGGAGGACATTTTTTGGAACAACCCTTAAGCAATTTAGTAATTTCATGTGTCGTAGGCACTGGCAGGTATTTACAGGGATATATTCTATTGCTAATTCAGCACCCTGAATACGGTAAGGACACACTATCCGAAACCATAAGAACGTCCCAGCTCAAATGCTTCGCTGGGCGCACTAAGGCGCATGCTCCTGAAGCACACGTAGGAAAAGGTGTTGAATCATGCAAAACCTGGCACTAAATAGTTAAAGCAATCATGGTAAAATTTGCAAAAACAAATAGTGACTCTCTCTCTCTCTCTCTCTCTCTCTCTCTCTCTCTCTCTCTCTCTCTCTCTCTCTCGCTCTCTCTTGTTCAGATGATAACAAGGTGCAGGTACATTAAAAGTATATAACATACATTACAGAAAAATTACATATGTTACCTTCCAGGGATGGCCCGTGAAAGACTTGCTATTATTGTCAAATATCAATGAAAATAGCACGTACATTGTACAAATATATAAATAACTAGGAAAGCTGATTTGCTGCATAGCAAATCAGTGTGTGTGTCTTCAAAGTATATTGGTATGGCAATGTACAACTATTCCATAACGCAGGAGAAGAAGTTGGAATGGCATCTCTATCTTATATAGCTTTGAAGTTATTCAAGATTTAAAAATTCTAATGGTGCTATTCAGCATGATTTAAATTGCTACAACTTTTATTTTTATTTCATTTGGTGCGCAATGGTCAACAACCCCTAGTAGAAGCTGGAATGACATCTATTTCTATTACAGTGTTGAAGATATACAAGATTGAAAATATCAAATCCTCCTAATTAGCATAATTTGAATTGCAACAACTTTCGTTTTAGATTCATTACATGCACAATGATCAACAACCCTCTAGTAGAAATTGAAATCACATCTCTATCTATGATACTTTTGAAGATATTCAAGTTTCAAAATTTCAAATGCTGCTAATGAGCATAAAACAAATTGCTACAACTTTTGCTTCAGATTCATTAGATGTGTAATGATTAATAACCTCCTAGTAGAAGTTAAATGACATCTCTATCTATAATAATTTTGAAGATATTCAAGTTTTCAATTTGAAATGCCCCTAATTTGCATAACTTTAAACATCTTCACTTTTGTGTATAAAAAGGTCAAGCTCCTTGTATGGAGGTACAATCATGCCAAGTTTGGAGTTTCTATGTATAATAGTGTCTGAGAAAAGTATCGGACAAATTTGCTGGTAAAGAGAAAGGAAGTAAGAATAAAACAAAGAAAGAAAGAAAAAAAAAGAAAGAAAGAAAGAAAGAAAGAAGGAAAGAAAGAAAGAAAAAAGGAAACTGGAAAAGAAGCTTTGCTTCAAAGCAAATGTGTCTGTGTGCCTTGAAAAGTTGTAAATATTAAACGCTACAACTTTTATCCTTTGTTACTTCACATTCCATTCAGCGTATGGTTGCATGCAAATTTCAAAGTCCAAATGACCTTGACCTTTGACCTTTGACCTTTACAGGTCACATGTAAATTGCACGGTGTTACAATTTCAGCCAAACATGAACCAAATCGGAGTAAAATTGACCAAGTTAAGGCAATATGAAACTTTCAAACTTAGCCCTCATTTGCATAATTTTGAAAAGCATGACCTCTCATTATAAAAAGACCAGACTTTATTCATAGAAGTATAATTGTGCCAAGTGTGAGGTTTCTACATGTAATATTTTTTTAATGAAATATCGGACAAATTTGCCTGTAAAGAAAGAAAGAAAGAAAGAAAGAAAGAAAGAAAGAAACAAAAAAAAACAAGAAAAGTGTGTTGACACATACACTTTAACCAGATATGTTGTTTTTCCTCGCATTCCATGGTACCCAAATTTGTCCAGAGTTTTTCTCAGACACTATTATTCCCAAAACCACCAAACGTGTCATGGTGACTGACCTACCAATGAAATTTAGGTGTGGAATAGTCATTATGATTAAAATTATGCAAATGAGGGGCAATTAAAATTTTAAAAAGCTCTATATATTCAAACATATAATAGATAGACACAAAGTTCTAACTTACACATAGAGGTTTGAGATAACTGACAAATCCAACAGCACGCAAACACAAGTTTGGGAATTTTCATGTTTGTTTAATTCACCAAAGTTTTCCACCATCCACAAATGCAGGCCTTTAACTGCTTGTTGACCTGTGCTTGACTTCCGTGGTGCTAGGCAGCCATTTTGTATTCACGATAATTAGCTTGAACCTGTTTCATAGGCAGCCTTATATCCATACTTGCTAGAAGATGTATGATATGCAAGGTTTGGGTCTTGTAGCAAATTGGGGGGGGGGGCATCCAACAATTGTGTTATGAGGCTCTCAATAAAACACGGAGAATCTCTTTCTATTCATGAAAGAACAGATATTCTCCATGCTGCCATATGTACTAGGCAAGCGGTCGGCTGTCAGTGCACCATGACTGAGACTGGTATTCTAGCTGGTCTGTTTTGCCTGAGGCTATGTCAGTCGGCTGAGCTTATCAGTCCGTGGGGAACAAACCAGCCTCTGGGCTTCTAGACAGAAAAAGCCTCAGTATACCCTCTGTTAGAAATAGATTACTTGGCCAGGCCTATCCTGTTCTTCATAGCCAATACTGAAACAGACAGTTGTACTTGTCTCGGTTAACAGGTACATGTACATGTAGTGTTTTGACAGCTTCCGTTAAAATTTGTTGGTGTAGTAAAGGAAGAAGGACAGTTTTGTATTGCATGTTTACACCTCCCCTTTAATTATAATATGTATACACTGCACATGTATATGTGCATGTATGAATAATGTACATATACATGCACACATGCTATGCCATACTGCCCAGAAGGGCTGACCCTCTCAGGAGTGGGCACTTTTTTCTCTGGTCCCAAGGGTGTCCACTGTAGAGAGGTTAAATTGTATAAGTAAACACTGGAATTCTATCTTTCTTTCTTATTCATCTTATTTTTTCTTCTTCACGACCAAGTTAGTCTTGAGATTTTCTCAAGCACTATTTTTGCGAAAACAACCAAACTTACCATGGTGACCGACCTAACCAGTGAAATTGTGCATTTCATTTGGCAAAGTCATGATGTTTAAAACTATGCAAATTATGGGCAATTAAAATTTTAAAAACCTCCACATCTTCCAAACTATTGCAGATACTCAATATTTCAATGTGCTTATATAGGTTTGTGACAACTGCCAATATAATGGACAGTATAAGTTGTAGAATTTCAGATTATGTTAATGAGGGGCTGTGAAAAATTTCAAAATTGAATATCTCTATAACTATTGCACATAGACATAACATTCCAACTTCAATTTAAAGGTTTGTGGCAAAGCAGCATCCAATGAACCATGAACCAAAGCTCTAGGGTTCTAATTTATGCAAATTAGGTGAACATGCAAAATGTAAATCTTGAATAGCTTCAAAACTATTATAGACAGAGGTGCCATTCCTGCTTCAACTTATGGGTTTGTGGCAAAGCCCCATCTAATGAACCATAAACCAAAGTTACAGGCCTTCAATTTATGCAAATTAGGCAAATACACAAAATTTATATGTTGAAAAGCTTCAAAACTATTATGGATTGTAGTTTCATTCAAACTTCATTTATTAAGTTGATAATATGGCCAAATCCAATGGACAAGAACCAAAGCTATAGCATTTTACTTCACAAAAATAGGAAAATCCACGAAATTTAGATTATGTTGAACAATGGCAAAGTGTATCATTTGAAACTGTTCTAATTTAAAAGGCACCCAGAAAGATTTGCTGTGAAGCAAATCTTTTCTAGTCTTTTTTTTTTTTTTTGGTGTTGTGGTTCTCCTCTTCCTCCTCCTCCTGTACATTTAGTAGATAGAGGCCAACTATAAGTAGTATGTTTGCAAGATTTATTTTGCTTTGTACCTATACTTGGAAAAAATATGTAAACTTTATTAAAGTCATCGTATTATACGGTACACTACATTCATGTATTGTCCAATGATATAACAAACGTCTGTTGACGTTTGTAGTGTAGTGCACAAGTGTCCAGAAAAGGTAGTCTCGTCGAGGAGCAAACGCCTACAACTAGGCCTCCATGGTGCTTTTCGTAGCTTGGGAACTGTTCGACCAGACATGTGAATTATATTTACATAATTTAGCTGAAACTTAGAACATGACTGGAAGATTGATAGTAATTATGGCTTGAGCAAAACTTCGTAAATTCGAATTCGGTGTTTGGAGCTCTGATTGTTCATATGACATTGATTTTAAAGCATTTCTTGCCTTAAAACGAAGCTTCAGCTAAAAAAAAAATGTAGTGCCTTCACGGTTTGACAAGAGTCGGATATTTAATTCAAAACTGATTCCGGTTTTGTTTAAATGGCGTCGGAGAGCGCGGGGGTTGCAATTCATAACTTTTGTCGTTCGGAGAACTTATCTTTTTATTTCGTTTCTTTGTGAAACTAATAGAAAATCTGAGTATTAGAGTCAGAGTTTAGTTTACTAGACAAACAATGTATATATTGAAAATGATATTAGTGCAAAATTTCATTTCATATGAAAAAAAATAATTTTTACATTAGTCTGGAGATGTCAGAGATGACCCCAGCTAACGATCCGTTCCACTACAACTGGCACCACCTTAAAGAGCAGTCACTGGTACGTTTTCAATGCACGAGTCCTAAAAGTTATAATAAGTAAATAGATAGATAACATTGAGAAATTATGGTATTTCGATCATTACATACAAAATAATTTGGCAAAGTGCACACATCCGGATATTCATTTTGTTTAAAAAACATTTTTGCGAAAAGGCAAACAAAGAGAAGGCTCTTCTAGCACCAGATCTGACAGATTACTCTATTTATGTGTGTGTGTTTATAATCACAAAATAAACCATCTCGGTTTAGCGCAGAAGGAAAAATCCAAGACACTCATCTTTGCAAAAAAAATTCCTGTTTGACTGCTTTGCATTGCGTAATCTTGGAGATATAAAGTAAACAATGTGAAAATGTGTCGAGACCAGGTTTTTCCTTGGATGTTCCTTTTATGTTAAAATATGATATTTTCTGTTTTCTTGGACAAAATACCTGAAACAATTTCGGTTCATCTTTGCGACAAGACTCAATAAGAGCACCGATCCATTATGCTTTGCTTAATATTGAACATACTGCCCAGTTTCATTGCCATGATGCTTCCAAAATGTTTCAATCTTTGCATTTCAAATGGATGCGGCTTTACTATTGCAAGGAGGTGAGGTACCCATGCTGTAACGTTTTAGCTTCTTCGCTCTTAACACCTGACAAATAATAAATTAAAGAAAAAGAAAGAAAGAAAGAAAGAAAGAAAGAAAGAAAGAAAGAAAGAAAGAAAGAAAGAAAGAAAGAAAGAAAGAAAGAAAGAAAGAAAAAGAAACAACAACAACGAAAAAGAAAAAAAAACACAACATGGGGCCTACTTTTATCAATATTTGGTATTTGTGTTTGTATGTGTGTTTGAAGATTTTTGTAGCAGTGCTTTTATTACCGCTTTTAGTAGGAGGGGGGGGGGTGGTCCTGAAAAGAAATTTTTCGTTCGTTTCAGGCAACACACACCAGCGGCAGGTGTAACCACCACGCTAGGAACTACAACTTGTTCATTACTTCAAGCAAACGCGGACCCTCTTTGTTTTGGCATGCTGCTGGTGAGGTAAGCCATCCCGGCCTGGGGAATTAAGTTATACTGGTCTCTAAGCCGATGTACAAGTTGGTTCGGATTGGCCGCAGGTTTCCCGTACATGTCCCTAACTCGACGGCCAAGCACATTTGATAAATGTTCAATGCAGGACAGGTATGGAGATCGGGCTGGCCATGGCAACATTTGGACGTTCTGCTACTGGGGAAACAATGTACTGCATGCTGGCTCGTGCAGTATGTGGCTGTACATTTTCTCCTGGAAAAGTAGCACAGGATATTGCTGGAACCATTCGCGGACCGTTGGCTGGATCTCATCCACATAGCGCTGGCCTGTTTGAATTCCGTTTACCTTGAAGAGTTCTGTTTTGCCTGTCTCTGTAATTACCCCCACATCACGACGCTGCCTCCTCTATAGCTGAAATGTTCTACCAGACATTCACCCACAAATCTCTCTGAAGGCATAAAATCATCTAACTCGTATTCTACCGCCATGGATATCGCGGAAGCATCAGGATTTGCTAGGCTATGCCACACTCCTCCACTGATCTCCGTGCCAGTCAGCCAGTTCCTGACTTCACTGTATCCGAGCAGCCTTGTTGCAGGGCAGATGGGGATGCGGAAGGCAGGGCAGTAGGAAAGTCTGCTTGACCCCAGTCCCCTGTTGATTGCACGCCTTGGTGCTACAACGTTGCAGGTCTGGTGCCACTACTGACGAAACCTGTCAGCCGGAAGTAGCCTGTGTCTCCCCACGTACTGCACCAGGGAACTATCGTCCTTCCCATCTGAAAGTCTTGGTTTCCAGTATCCAGCTTTCCTCTTGCATCTTCCTGGTGTTTTTAAAGCGGTCCAACCAGCTCGATCTGTACTTTTGACGTTGAGCACCCCATTTCCCTGGCAACGACATACTGGGAAAGACTACTTTCTCAAGATGCCAATGGCATTGACTCTGCCGAGTTCAGAGAATACCAGGCATGCGTATTTATTTCCCGCAACAATGCACGAGGCTCACGCCTGTTAATTATGTAGGACACACGGGCATATCAATGTCACAGACAGGACAAGATAACCCTTTCTCACAAAATTGCCCGCACAGGCAGTGGTCTGTATCTCGCTGGGCGAGAGTAAAGTTACTGAACCAGGTATGCAGTTCTGGCGGGAAATCCATGTGCATCCCTCATAGGGTGAGTAGCCCGACCGCAGTGGCATTATGGATTCATATTGAACCCTGTGCTGCCAGTGGTCTGAAAAAAAGCGCAAAAGGACCCCAATACCAGACACACCTTTCGCGCTCCTCTGGCCATTAGATGACTGCCGGAACATTGTGTGTGCTTTTTTTTTTTTTGCAGGACCATTCAACCATTCTCTTCGCTATCCTGTCCATCTTAAGTAACGTTCCATCTGAAACTCATATTTTCCACACACACTAATATTTAGTGCGTGTCAAAGCAAAGTGGGTGCCTGTTTTGTTTTGTTGTGATTTGGTCCTTTAAAACGTCTTTTTTATTCCTCTTCTTTTTTGGGGGGGGAGGGGGAGCTGTTTGTTTTGTTTTTATTGGTTTGTATTTTGCTTGGGAAGGGGTGCAGAGGTTTATATTGTCTGTCTGATTTTTTGACGGATATTGAAACGATAAAACCTAGCACACGAACTAACAGTTACGAGGCTTCCCTTAAGGGCAGATCAGGTGTTGTTGGCAGACAGTACTGCGTGCTGCAAACCCTGACCGGCACGCGCCTGGATTCGTTGATGGATTGTATTTTTGTATTTTTGTCACACGTTAAAGACTTTTCTTCATTTTTATTGGTCATATGATACCCTAAATGGCCAATTAACTCTTTCGGAGCATTTGTACGTATAGTAGAAACTTATTTGTTTTACTTAAAAGATATTATATAAATATACCTGATCCAGTGATCTTTCATTCAAACTCCAGCAAGCATTAACAAAGGTTGGTCTTGGCCACCAGATCTCTTGTCGAGCGTTGCGCGCAGGGTGCGTCGAGGATAAATTTCGGCAGCTTTTTAACTCTTCTACATTTAGGGCGGCTTAACGTTCGCTTTGTCCCTTTTTTCCCCTAAAATTTTACATCTATTTTGTGTTGCTGGTTTCGTTGTAACTGTAATTATTTGTATGTATTGGACACATTTTCGACTATTTTGGCGCAAAGTGCGTGTCATTGACACTCCTTGGCAGCAATTTCTATACCACAACAGAATACAAGTCACAGAAGTATGGTCTCTAGAATCTGATAATATTAACAATAATAATTATAGTATCTAGCGTACAATAACGAATGCAGTAATTAATCTCTCTCCCTCTCTCTCTCTCTCTCTCTCTCTCTCTCTCTGTATATATATATATATATATATATATATATATATATATATATACATATACATATATACATATATATACATATATATACATATATATATATATATATATATATATATATATATATATATATATATATATATATATATATCTGTGTGTGTTTGTGTGTATGTGCGTGTGTGTGTGTTTCGCTATTCATTCATTTTGGATCAGAATGATCTTGTTATTCCGCCCATTTTAGTTCCAAAACTTCAAAAAAGCGTAGACTCTGCGTATCCTGTCATGTTACGTGAAGTTATCACGCTACATGTGTTTATCAATCCATATATCTTAGTACAGTAAAGTCAGCTGTCAGCCATCCCTTTGTAGTCTTTGAGTCTGTGACTGTACGGTGAAATTTGTATATCTTTCCTAGCCACCAAGGCTCTCATCTCCAAGTAGAATAACTCAAGATCATTTTAATTTCCTAAACCCCATTGCGCAAAATGGAAATAAAAAAACCTCATCTGCCGTTGATAGAAATGTTAATTTTCTTTCACTGCTTCCACTACCGTTATTCTTTATAACTAGTAACCTGAAGGCACGCTCTGATTGGTCAAAAATGGGCTTCTGTATTTGCTGCAGGCTGGGCGAACATGAATTAAGAAAACTTGCACTGACGCTGCAACAATATTGCACACATTGGGTCTAGTTCGACTTTTATCATTTTCCTTTATTTTCCATGCCTGACTGCAGTTGTGTTCCTTAAGCAATTGTGGACCTTGGTTTTATGGGTGAAAACGCCCCCACTTTTTGTTTAAACAATCACACATTAATTATAAGTGCTCTCATATGGAAATATTAACGACACGAAGTGCTTTTTGGCAACTAGTCCATCATGAATCGTTCCATTATTCATAGCTAGGTGAATGATTTGCTTACAAAGCACATTAAATCACTTATAATGCGCTGAATGAGTTGTACATCGTTTTCAGTGCTTAGGGCGTCATACATCTAGCTCAAAGAGTCATTACCGTGAATATCCATTCTCACCCTCTGCCTGGTTTGAAATTAAGTACATGTATACATACCAAACCTAAAGAATGACCAGAAATATCAAGGTTAATGTTTATCTAATAATTCAATTTCTAACACCTTTATCACATGACTGTGGTATAGGTGTTAGACAAAACGTTAAAGTCCAAAAAACCAGGATGTTCCACACTTACAAATAACCAAAATCATTAAAAAGAAAATATGACAAAGTAATTTACTGGAATGCATTAAAAAGGTATTGCCACAGGGCACTAAATTCCTTTTTCAAGAGTGGAAATAGCATGGTGACTTCGTGCGTGAGGTGTAACTTTTTTTTTCAAAAATTACCCATTGGTGTATTCTATTGTTGGAAAAGGCATTACAGATGCACATGAAATGTTCTTTATTTTTCGCTTCACTTATTTACAAATAAGGTATTTTGTAGAAACACATACAAATTTAATCACAATAAAACATACAATTAAATACTATACCAATCCGAAAAAAACACATGAGCGATTAAAGAAAACTTAAGCTGTATATAAACAGTAATTCGTACAAAAAAAATAACACTTGGAATAACATACACAAGTCACAGTGGGACTCCTATTTCGATTGTAGCAGCTAAACGATTGTAAAATGTATATTAATTCCGCATTCCTGACGTTTACTGCAAAATGACAAATGAATTTCTTTCCAACATTTTCCTTAAAAGTAGCATACGTTCTAAATTTAGTATACGGTTGTACCTGTGCTTTTAATTCACTTTTCCATGGCATTGTAAATCATTTATTTAAATTGAATTGACGTGATAGCATAGAGAAAACATATCTTTACCTGTTTTTAACATTGTACTCTATGCTCCGTATTTTTCCAGGCGACTTTCCATATTTAGCTCAACTGACTTTGCAGTAGCTGAGCTTTTTTTAAGGTCCTTTCTTTGTCGGTCGTTGTCCATTATCTACAATTCACATTTTCGACTAATTCTCAAAAAAAAAAAAAAAAACTAGGAAGATTGACATTAAACCTTGCGGTAATATACCTTGGAAGGGTCTCTACAAAGCTTGTCCAAATGGTTAAGCTCCAGTAATTTTTTGATCTTTTATGAATGTATGGGTTATGTGTTGGTCAGATCTTTAAAGGAAAAATACTCCCATTTCGCAAATTGCTTTGAAATTGTATAGGGGCACTTCTGGGGACCTCTAGACCATAATTCGTTCAAGAGGTGGTGCTGCGATTTGTTTCTACTTAAAATGAATGTGTGCTTTTGCTATTTTCGACCCCTCCGAAATCGTCAGCTGGATTCATCTTAAACTTGGTGGCAATGTCCAATTTTTGGTTCTCCACCAAGTTTATTCATACCCAATCTAAAAAAAAAAAAATTCTCTGAAACAGCCCAATAAATTGCTTTTAATTCACACAGACACTCCTAGGGACCCCTAGTTGTTCCCTTGTTCACCAAGTGGCATTGCATTTTGTTTTGTGATTTTTATGAATCTTGTTTTGTTTTGTTTATTTTATCCGTGCTCCCATGGACGAGGTCGTGTGTCCACTTTTGCATCTGCACCCAGACAACGGATATGATCAGCCTTGGGCAAAGCGGAAGCTATATGCGAAGACAGCTTTGCTTAAAGCAAAAATCGTGACTATAAGAAGGAAAAACAGCTTTTGGAGTTGAACTAAACATTATAAGATAGATATGGGCTAAATGGGGGGGGGGTCTCAGATATCAGGTATTTGTAAATTTGGTTGCCGTTTGCACAATGTTCACGAGATTTTGTGACATGAGTGCGTTGATCTTGACAATTGACCTGACTTCAGTACAAAGACCACAACAACATGTTCAAAATTTAATCGGTCACTCCACTCTAAACAATACCTGGAAAAGGATCTCCACTCTTTTGATTCAAGGTCTCTGCTTAATTTGTTTTCACGACACGCACTGCACAGTGGCAATACAAACTGTTTTGTTCTGGGCGTACACATACATGTAAATAGAATGTTGGATCCCAGTCAGGCAAGAGAATGTGGTTTGACATTTTGTGCACGTTTGTGTAGGTACTGAAGCCCATGATCACGTGTGGTGATAAAATGTAAAGTGACGTAGATTGTATGGTACCGATTCTATAACAGGTTAATGTATCCTTTTATTTTATAACCCTTTACCAATATTTGATAAAATTCATATATTCAAAAATATATTATTGGACATGGTTGCCGTGATGTGTGCAGATCGACATTGCCATTGGCACTTTCAGTTTCACACCAGCAGACACCCACGGTCTGTGACATTAGTCACTAACCCAAAGCCCGTGTCTAGTAAAGTTGTAAATTTTGCATCAGACAGGCAAAAGGTACACTAGTGCCTGCCTGATTGGTCTAGAACTTTTTTTCCAGGATTCTGTCTCCGAAATGTACATTTTATTTGAATTAATTGGTAAAATGCTGAACCAAATGACAGGACTAAAAAATCGGCAACTTCACGCACCCTTTGTCATGTTAGTGGGCGTTTTAAATGTTTTCCAGGCATCTTTATACTACCCGCTGTTACGATTTTAGTAAAAGAAGTCAAATGCATATATTACTATTTGCTGTTGCTGTAAATGTCAACGTTATGACCACATAGATGGGAAAATAATCTATTGTACGTAGGCACGGTTGTGGGCGATAATATGACACTTCAGTAGACATAGTTACCATCGAGATAAGTAACCTCTAACTTCGACCTAAGGCTGAATAAACTGAAATAAATTTAACAAATAACTGTTTCAAAACACCAACACTGGAATCCAGACCGTGAGTCACAATGTTATTTTTGCATATTAATTGAATTTTGCTAGACCCAGATTGAAATCAAAAGGATTGAAACTTGAAATGTAGCTCAGACTTGTTTTGCCTCCTAAACAGACTTTCTGGTGGGCAATAATCTACAGGCTCCAGCCTGAAGTCTGCCTTAACTATGCAAGCTCACTGTTTGAAAGCAAACTGCGTCCCCCAGTTTCCGCAGTCAGCAATTGGCTGGATAAAGAGAAAACGCGCAATGCACTCTGGGATAGTGTCACTCTGGCGCCATTTTGTTGATGGGCAATATCCATGTACAGTAGCCATTGTAATCTTTACTGTGTCAATTAATTCAATTAACTCACGCCTGAGGTGGACCACAAGGGAATCCAAATGCAGTTTTGCAATAAAGAGCGCAGTGGCATAAATGCAGTTGTTTCTTCTGATTGTTTTATTGGTGATAACTGCTTGTTCACATTTCTTGCACAGAAAATTTGTCTGAAAATCTTCCATAGCAACATATTTTGGTCAGTTGTAGCCCAAATTCCGTGGGTGTTTTCACCCTAGATGTATCGACAGGGATAATGTGGGTGTAACTATTCCTTGTATCTAACCCCATGTGGACAAATTCCCCACAAACCAGGCAGGTAAAATTGCACAGGGCCAGTAAGTATGAATACACTATTGCCACCAATCAGATGCAAGTTACTGTGTACAGTAGTCCCTCTTTTGGGCGACCACCCCTAGTACTGACAAAAAAGTGGTCGTATATTCCAGGTGTTTACTCTGTGGAGGAACCCGACATCCAAGACCTCAAAAGCTCAACCCCATGGCAGACTTCCCCAGGTGTGCAAATTTGTGCCATCAGCACTTCATTATCATTGATTAAATGTGATTTGAAAAGAAACTACCATTTATTAAATGCAACAATTACACTCCTTCAAATCTTTATTTCAATAAAGTATGCTTGTCTGGCCGCTGAAAGATGGGTTTCACTACTTGGAAATGTTTGTTAGTCTTGATTTTTGTCATTTTCTAATTTATGCTGAATGAGCCTGATGCATCTCCTGCTACAGAGCCTTCCCTAGCAAAATAATCAGCTTGCACCATCATAAAATGTTTTGAAGGTAAACCTCACTGTCTTAACTTTATTCTGCACGTTCAGTGGAGCCTAACTCTCTGTAATTCACACGCCACTGGTAACCATCAGGGGGCAAAGGCTCTGAGGCCAACCCTTCCCAGGCACTTCCTTCAAGACTCTCCATGTCAGTACTCCCATCAGCCTCTGTGTGGTCATCCTAGTAGTCATGCCTCTAGTTGACTCCTTAGCTATAGGGCCAAACTTAATGTTGCATTGTAACAGTTGCTCAAAAAACTACCAGGTCTTCCTCTGAAGGATGGCATTGTTTTTTTGTTCCTTTAGGCGATTGTTGACAACACTGGATGGACCTTAATGTACCATATTGCTGTCACACACCCTGCAAGTTTGTGTGCCACTTCATTAGATGTGATGCCACTATGCCCTGGGATGTACACCGTTTTTAAATTGGCTGTCTCTCTCGCCAGCACTTGCTTCCAGTTGGCTCTAAACTTTCCACCTCAAGTCTGGGTACAAGGCTCCTGGACTCAGTGAAGATGATGACACTATCTTCACTTATGCATTTGGTTGCAATCCTATGCAATGCATCTTCAAAGGCCTCAGCCTCTGCTCTGCCAATCTTGCCTGCACACCATTCACAGATGACATCTTTATCTTTCCAAACAGCTCCTCCCCAAGATATCATGTTGCCTCTTTTTGAATAATCAGTTGCCAGGATGATGGTAGGCATTTCTGTTTCCAGACAGTACATAATCTCAGCTTGACTGATTGCAGGACTTTTTTCTCTCCAGCTCCTATCACCAAATTTATTTACCTTGATGATGTTATCATTGTACCTGCCTCATGGATCTGACCTGATATTTCTACCATTATCTTGACTGTGGCTTTAGCTGTGATTGTCCATGGTACCACAGTATTAATCTTACATCTTCCTATCTTGATCTAGCACTGAGTTTGATATGTGGTTAATCACTGTAGCTCCTCTGTTATATTCCCTAGCCTGCTGCATATTGTACTTATCTTGCATGTTGCTGAAGCTGAGAGAATGTTGCAAGTCTTTCTCTGATGTTCCAGATGCTGCTTCAGATATAATCCTGAGGGCCTCATTCATTACTTTGTTCATCTTTATGAACTGAGTTTTTGAAATGGGAAACACACGTCTAGTTCATACTCCAGTTGGGTTAGGACAGTACAGTCCATTCCACCTAACTTGAGCCCTGGGGGCCGTCCCATTAGTTGTGACCACAGTGCTGGTGGGCCAAACAGCCTATCACTGACCTCTTTGCCCTGCCACTCAACCCCACTGCTATAATTAGTGGTATATGTAAACAGGTCACATGGGTGCTGCTTTAGACATTTGCATGGGTTTTATTTTCACTTTCGTAGCGTCAAATAATTGGATTTTTACAAAATAATCCTGCTAAAGGGACATCATTTTCCTGTTGAGCTGGCCTTGCTTTGTGTCTGCCACCACACCAAACACACATGACCAGTGACAGTGAATGATTGGTACCAAATGGCCAGCTGATTCCAAAGCCCTGGCAAGTGTAACCACATCAAAATAAATCCTACCCTTTTCTCCTTAAGTTTTTGTGTATTTCATTACCCCGAGTAGACTTCACACAAATCCAGAGCCTTTATCACCACCTAAAGACCCGTGGAACATTTATACAGGGGTGTCACATTTCAATTAAACTGCAAATCAGCCATAATCCTGGCATACATTTTACAAGATGTGACATCAAAATGACACTTTGAAAATGCGACATCCCCTGACTCATTCAGGACAGAAGTCTCCATTTATTGTCAGTAAAATTTGTATAAAAGGGATATACTGAGTATTTTCATCTTTTAAATGACTAGGTTCTGATTTAAAATTTCTGACAGTCATAATAAAATATAATATCTGCTCATGGTTTGTGATAGTCTGACCCTTTTTTTGGTTTCACACATTGTATTAGCTATGCAAATTTGAAAGAATTAGCAAAGAGCATATCCTTTGGGTTTATCACTGAATGAGTTAACTTTGTGTCATATAAACATTGCTGCATTGATTGAATAGCTATGTCTGTTTGGTAATTCAATCATAAGTTAATGTTTTGCTTCTGGACACAAGTCAGTTCAGTGGGTGGAAAAGAAAACAGTTTGGGCTACATTATTTATATACAATTACACAGTCCAGGAAATGATCAAGATACCTGCTCATGCATTCTGTCTATGGAGTCCTATCCTTGTACATGCAGTTATCATCTAGTATCAGTCCAGGAAATGTGCAAGATACCTGCTCATGCATTCTATCATTGGAATCCTATCCTTGTACATGCAGTTATCATTTAGTATCACAGCACTGTTACCATAATGTCGAAGATTAAGAGAGGAAAAGCGCTTTCAAGCCAAGCTAGAGAGTTGATTTGGAATGCTTCTATTTTTTCCAAGAAGAAGCAAGTCATCTTGGTCCGCCTAAAATTCCTGTCAAGAGCTGGATTGAAAGAATGTATGGGAGTCAGCAATACTTCAGTCAAAAGAATAAGAAGAAAAGGAACAACTCATGAGCCATTATTTTCCACACCAGGAAAACAGAGGAAGAGAAAGTTTGATGTGTCAAACCTTGATGAGTTTGATTTAGCAGTGATAAGACGGAAGATACATTCAATGTATACGGCTGGAAGCATCCCAACACTGGACAAATTACTCCCTGAAGTTGAAGATTCTACAAACGTCAAAGGTGGCCATACTTCACTATAGAGAATCCTTAAAAAATTTGCATACAAATATGCCAAGGCTGATGGAAGGAAGTTTTTGAGAGCGAAGCAACATAATTGCTTTACGACACTCCTTTCTGGGTAAAATGTGAGAAAACAGACAGTTGCCTAACCCACGGCCTGTCATATACCAAGATGAAACTTGGATAAATGCACATGATTCAATTTCTAAATGTTGGCAAAATCCTGGCACAAGTGAACAGGGAAGAGACAGGGAACTTGGGCTTCATATTCCACCTGGGCAGGGAAATCGTCTGATTATAAATCATGCTGGATCTGATCAGTAATTTGCTCCCAACGGTCAAGCATATTACCCCAGCCAACTGGAAGGATGCTTCTTCAAGAGTATAATCGATCCAACTGAGTTGTCTCGCATTATGATTACAACAGATACATCTACCCGACAAGTCGCAAAGCGTACTGCCCTTTAAAATATGCAAACAGTCGGCTTACAAATCTCCAAAAATTTGCCACCATGTTCGTCCGTTTTACGGCTATCCTGATTACTTCTACATAGGGGTGTGTCCATGTAATTTTTAGGGGCCTTGGGATTCACGCCAGCGTGCCCTGTAATACATAATCATTTTCTGTGTTTGTGGCAGCGTTAAAATCGCCCAATAATACACCTTAAATGCCTGGTTGAGTAATTGTATTTATATCACACAACAGTGTGTGAAATATATTAACCTCGCCAGAATACTCTTAATTACTGTGAAATATTTCAGAATAACCCACATGAACATCTTCTATTTTAAAAAGAACAAGCTTTTAACCGTGTCAATACATTATGAGGATGGCGTATTTTAATAAAGACAACACCACTTACAATTGAACATTTAACATAAACAGCAATTCTACCTAAGTACTTTGATGCACTTTACGATTTTCCCCTTCAGGAAACATGAGATTTATACCGTATGATATCCGGTAATTGTAATGCGTTTCTGAAAGCCCAAATATATGAAACTGGGGTATTTTATAGAAACCCTCCTCATCAAATATTGACACTGGCTGACCATAGACTAAATGTTGTGGCCATGTATGTCCCAGTGCATCATTTTAAGGAAGCCCATAATGTTGAAAAGAGTACAGTATATACACTATACACAGTTATGTGTAGTTAACTATCGGCGATCAAATCCGTGCCAGGGATCATTGCGTCTAGCGTTACAATTGTTACCATTATCATTTCCTCTCTCTGGCTTTAGGGCGGGGTTATAACGGTACTTCAAATTTGCCGCCAGGAGGCGTGTACCTTGTTTGTTTGGATGCAAGTTGTTATCATATAGATCCTTACGGATAGTCTAGATTTACCTATTAACAAAGCTCTGATAATTTTTAAAACAAATCAATGCCATCCTTGCCATTCAAAAGTCTAGAAATTTTCACTAGCGAGTTTAGAGCCTGTATCTTGAGATTCTAGTCGTTATATTCGGTACAGGGAATGTGTGATGATAGTATCAGACGAGATGCCACGTTGGGAAAAACAAGATCAGCAGCCATTTCAATCAAATTCTCAGCCACCTCCTGTGTAGGGGGTGACTTCTGGTCATTTGTGAATAGATGTTTTATGGCTGTTTTGAACGTGGTCTTCAGAAAATTGATGCATTGTCTTGCTTCTTTGGTGGGATATGCCGTGCCCTTTTTCACAGTAGTATATACACCATGTAGCCGATCAGGGTTTTTTTTAATTTTTTTTTTTTGTCACCTACGCTTTTTTCACCATTTCAGTTCAGAACTTCAATTGGTTTGTTCATTCATCAGTTTTCTTTATAGCTTTTCAGCTTCTTAAATGTGTTTTCTCGCTTTACTTGGTTAATCTCCTGTTCCTTTTCACTCAACTTTGACGTATGGCTGCTAAGGTACAGACTGCATTCTAGTCACAAGACGTTTTTTTCCGGGGGGGGGGGGGCAAGTACGCACGTTTTGCATTATTTTAGTCCTTAAAGATACTATAATGGTCGAGAAACTGTTGTAGTTTTGAGTTTATTTTTGGACACTTGCAAGCACATTAGCGCCCTCTGCCACTGTCATTATATTTTTTCAGGTGTTTCAATTTTTCCAGGGCCACTTGTACTTTATTGGATATGTCGCGACAGGAATAACAAGTCTACATTGTAGATATGCCATTTTGGTTTCCATTGATGCAGTCAAAATGGTACTATACCATGCAAAATTACACTGGATTATATCAGTTTTGTATTCTCCACAGTGTGTGAAATCAGGTCTACAAGGTACAGCATTGATACTTTGGTATTTGTCTTTGTCTTGGCTAGTTTGGCCAACTTCCTTTTCCATTTTCCCTCCTCTTTTTGTGCATTACTGTTCTCAGTAATAAGGCCTACATTACCACCTGTACGGTCACTACTTTCTTGCGTGTTTTATCAACTGCCTATCCCTTTAATAGGTTTTTCAATTTTTAATGGGTTGCCTTTGTTTCCCAGTTCATAACCCAGCATTGTTTTCACCTTCATTGACCCCAAACACTCGATCACTTGTCTCTACCTATTTTGTTACCAATATATCTAGTGTCGGATGTTACTTCCTTACGTAGCGTATTTGATAATGCGATACTTGATTGAAATGTAGGAGAATCAGGATTAAAATTGACTCTCTTAGATCTGTTATTGCTGAGGTCTTTGTTGCTTTCACAATTAAGCGCAGCTTTTAAACTCCTGAGCACTTTCTTCCACACCTGTTTTGGAGCACTTAAGAATTTTTCTAGCAATGCCGATGATGTAGAGGGGCTATATGAATCATTTGAATTGCTATGTGACACTGACTACAGGTCACCTGAATTTTACTTCAGCCATAGCAATATATGAGGTCTTTATCGCGTAAGTGGTCTGTGGCAGGAAATACATATGTTCTGTAAATAAATTGCTTGCACTAAGAATGTCTAAATACAATATATCAGGCCTTTAATATCCATTCCTTTTGGGATCCTGCAAAACCACTGAATGTACATGTACCGTCCTTGCCAGCAATCTAAGCAAACAAATGACTGTAACAAACGTCCAGAGTTTTTAGGACTTTTGCATCACGACTGGTCAATAGAATGGATTTGACGTTACACACTTTTTTCCCTGCGACTGATGGCTGGGACGGTACATGAAATGAATGATTACCATATGTGTGTTTGGGTTTTGGTTCAGGCTGATCTGTGATTGGGTTGTGCGTGTTGCAAGTGACAATATCTGCAAAGCTGGAATCACATTCATAAATACGATTCAGTTTCAATTGTAGGCTTTAATACGTAGTAACATCGTCGCAGTTGGCCCATAATTGAGTGCCACAACAGTTTAGAACATCCAGTGAGTATATTGTGTCATCCTTCAAAACACATAGAAGCATGCCATACTCTTGTTATTCGGTCGGCTCTTGACACAACGGCAAGTGGGTCATGGCTTGGGTTAAATCCAGCTGGTCCATTTATTATTGATACTCCCTGGCTCACAAATACATGAGCTGCTCTGATATCACTCGGTTTTTATAGTTATTTGATAAAAAAGCGCAACTGCGATGCAGTAATTTCTAATGTCTATGGATACAGCATTTACTTGGACATCACGAAATGTATTTTCTATCCTGATATTTCCAGGATGTGATATTTAATGATGATTTTTTTTTCTTCGAAACGTTCTAACTTTCTGGACTTTTGTCCAAGTTGAAATATATAAAGGTCCATTCCCTACCAATTGCCATTTTGGACAAGTGATATATTATGTCTGCCTCCTCTACCCCCGAAAAAAACAAACAAACTGAGTGTCCTGAGACAGCATCATCGAAGCTATAAATAAAAATTCCTTTGCTAAATTGATACCCAGCTGCTCCGTAACAAGTGCCACATTCAAAGCTATAGCTACTACTGGTATGGTCTGCTGGAATATGATTTGGGTACGAATTAAGCCTTTGCAAATTTAGAGGTGTAATGTTATTCGAGTCATGTCTCAATGAAGTGGAATACACAAACCCATACTAGACCAATACTAGCTGCGAACGCATTGATGTGCCCAGTTTACGCGCACAAGAATGAAATGATTTAATTTTTTTCAGATAAAAGAAATATTGTAACATATTGGAGCAAGGGTATGACTTTGCTTTTGGATTTAGAATTGGTTTTGCTACACAATAATATCATTTGCTGAGGTAAATCATTTCAACCCTTTATGGCATTATAATAAAACGTTTTTGACCGATATGGTTGCTCCTGAGAGCAAAAAATCACATGACTAGTTCTAGTATTATGAAGATGGGCAGCCCTCGATCTTAAACATTTTCCATGAGGTAAGTGGGATATTCATTTTGAAAAAAACAAATGTTGAAGAAGCAGTTTAGCTTTAGTCAGCCGGCTCGTAGATGAGGAGACCGACTGTCTTCAACTCTTTTCGGTCAGTATGGGCTCCAGGAGCAAGATTAAGTAATACTATATAACGAGCCGTTTTATTTGAGTGAATCTGCAGTTTAAGTTTCAGGTTTCGAGACTGTGAGGTGTACCAACTGCAAACTTAATAGTAAAAAAAGGGGTTGAACTAAGGCATGCCCCAACATTTTGCGGGTCATAAATTTGACAAATTAGCCTTGTCTATAAAGAAATTCTAGGCGTGAAGCACTTTTCTTTACAATATTGTTAAGTAAATGTCAAGGTCTGATCTAGGTTCAGTCTTATGTGCTTTACAGTCGCTGCCTACAATTTTTCATTCATCCTAAATTCATCCCCCTTTTTAACATTTGTCTTAGCCAAACATGATGTACCCCAAGTTTCATTGATAACTAATTGCCAATTAACTATTGCGTACATGACTGTAAATTAGTGCCAGGTAACAAGTGTATTTCATCAGTGCTTTCTCCACAACCCAAAAGACTTTTATCGTCTGCATATAACAAAATTTTCCAGGTGGCGCTGATTTGAAAATCATTTACATAACGAAGATACTGCAGTGAGCCAAAAATACTGTCGGGGGGGGGGGGGCACCGCACGAGGCGGCACCCTAGTCAAAATGGGTAACATTAGCGTCGATATTCCAGGTCCACGTTCAATATTTTCCATATTACCTGGTTCCAAGGGTATCATATATCTTACTATAGTGAAGGTCAGATGATAAATACTTTTTTTTTATTTTGCAAATTGATCACATTTTAGGCAATGGACCAAATGCATAAACACCATCAGCAGCAGCGATTGCTGCGACCCGGTGGTAAGCAGCGAATAACATTACTTTTCAAAGCGGGACACATAAAGATATTAATCGCTACATCAAACAATCAGAAGCTTAGAATTATATCTGCAGATTGAAGCACTAATTAAACAGTAATTTGCCCAGTTCACGGAAAAAAATCTATGGTACTCGTGCACTGAGTTTATATCAGTGACGTTTAGTAACATATTCATTCAATAGGATTCAAATAGTGAGACATTTTAAAAAGAACCATAGAAGCCTACCGCATTTAAAAATCCCCGAGCTTTCGGCTGTGTGTAAGACGTATAATTCATTCCAGATTAATTGGCGCCTCTGCGGAAAGCACCAGACTTGCAATGAATGTCCCCGCAATGAACTGTTCCGTGGTCGACAGGCGACGCCCTGCTTTATCCTTGCCAGCAAGTTACGTTCACGTACATTGCCCTAAAATTCAGCAAATTCTGTATTTTTGACCTGTGACCTGCGACCTGCTATGCAACAGCTGCATCAACTGCACCTAAAGGGCCCAAAGCAGATATCTATTTCGCAAGAGTATGATTGAATGGTTCCTTTTTACTAGCACTAGTCCCGGAAGTTAGGCGTTGGTTTATGTTTCATAAAAGTATGCTGTGTTTAATTGCTTTCATGTAAATGTGGGCCATATTTATATGTAGGTCTATCAATACAAACTACTCAAAACTTATAACTCTCCACTTATTTACTTGTATGTAATTAAATAATGAACAAATATTTTGGAATTTCAGAATCATATATTTTATCTTGATACTCTTGGTACAGCGTTAACAGAAAAATGACCATCTTAAGGAGTCCGTGCTTCACCGCACATGACTGGTTTTAAGTGAAAGTCAAAATTTGAAGTTCGCAAGATTAGATTCAATGAAACCTAAAGTGGTTAATCAATTTTTTTTTTTGTTTATCACAGAAGACTTGTCTCAATGATTTGATCATCAACGCATCACAGTATGCTTGTTGAACCATGGTAAAGTCAATATACTGTGTAACCACCTCGGTTGCTATGGCACTGCTGGCACCTTCTCCTCATACTGTATACAAGCTTACGAAGGTAACCCTGAGGCAAATTGTCCCATTCCTGCTGAACTAAACGGCGCAGATCATCAATAGTTGAAGCAGCGTCCATCTGAGGGTATACCTTCTGCTTCAGCTGACTCCAGACATGCTCTATCGGATTCAGATCCGGGGAACAGGCTGGCCACTCCATCACCTCAACACCCTCATTAGCAAGGAAGCCCTGGACATCACGGGACACATGTGGTCTGGCGTTGTCTTGCTTTAGCACGAACTCGTCCCCGATTGCACCAGCATACTGGATAACGTGAGGTTGTAAGATGTCAGTAATGTACCTCCTGGAATTCAGAGTTCCATCGATGAACACCAACTCTGTCTTACCATCTGCTGATATGCCTCCCCACACCATGATGCTACCTCCTCCGAATGGGACAGTGGGCTTGACGCAGCATTCAGTATGTCTTTCTCCTGTTCTTCTCCAAGCCCTCACTCGCCCGTCTTTATTGTGGACAAAGAGGCGACATTCGTCTGTAAACAAGACATTAGCTCACGCTGCTCTGGATTTGCAAAGGTGACTTCTTGACCAATCCATCCTGGCTTCCCTGAGTCGAGGCAAGAGGCTCTGCTTCTGGACCATGCATCCGGATCTGAGACCTTGACGATGTTGCCTATTTCTTATGGTTTGATCAGATATTCTTCTTTAATGTGAATAAGCAGCATGGAGCATGTCTCGAATATCAGTGCTCATAGTTGTTAGAGACCTAAGAGCTGTTGTGACGACAAAGTGGTCTTGGCGCCTGGTAGTCACTTTTGATCTTGCCTACCTTTGCAAGTTGGCTACATCATTAGTGCGTTGGAATTTCTGCCACAGGTCATTTATGGTGCGATAGTTTATACCAAGGGCCCTTGCCACAGAACAATAGCTTTCTCTAGCCTCAATTCGGCCAACAGCTCTGGCCCGGTCTACAGTTGAGAGTCTTGGCATGTTTGGTCCAGCAGGTTTGCAAGCTGATGGAGAACCCATACCTGATCTCAAGCTCTGCCACAATTTACACTCTTAACTGTCCCTGTTCTTGCCCAAATCATACACTCGTGTCATTGTAAAGTGAAAGAAAACAATGTTAGGAAGAGCTTAAATGGGACAGGGAAACCACACACGTAATGCACTACACAACAATTCTTTGCAAAGTCATTCTTCAGCTTTGTTTTAGAATAAGTGCATGTGTAGCCAAGCATGAATCTGAAATCGAGTGAATACTCATGGATGATGTGCTAAGGTACTTGCAATTTACAAATACATTGTCTTTTTAAACATTTTATTTAAATTGGGTGCTTTATTTTCAGTTAAAAAGGTGGAGAGTTATAAGTTTTGATTAGTTTAGTAACACCGTTCGATCAATTCCTTATGTACCAGCTCAGGATGTCCGTATTAAAAAACTAAACAAACAAACATTGTGCCGCCAGTTAGCAGACGGGTGTTTCCCCGGACTTTTGGCAACGAAACAAGTCTTGTGCAGGTTCCTTTGCATAAGGGCTAATAAAGCCTAAAACGTTTCTCTAAGTTATCAATATTATTAATATGATTTGTTCCTTATACCAATTTAATTGCTAATCTATGTAATGATTTGAAACTGTACAGTTTTTTCAGTGAATAGTGTGGAATGAGACTTTGCTCTTTGCTTATCGCACTGGATGGTGTTCAAACCATACTCGGGCTTACAGATTCGAGTTGGCTGAGGCAATATCGAACTGATTTTGGTAATTTTGTATATTTTGGCATTTGGGGACAGCTTGGTAGTCATATTATGTTGTCTGGCACATTTTCTGAATAAAGTTGTTCTGGCCTAATTCAATCTGAATCAAAATAATCTCAACGTTAGCATGGAAGTCAATGTACCGTGTTGACCTTTGGATCTTGATTACTGGCGGTAATATTTGCTCTAAAATGTCCGTCTCACATGTATATTTCCTTAAAACGAATTTTCTTATTTTAAAGAAGTAAAATAATTTACTCTAAAATTTTCTAAAGCAAAACATTATTAGGAATTCTCTAAGAAGTGATCAGTTCTTTTTAAATGTAAAAAAGAAAAAAAAATGAAGAGTCCCGCAAACTTTATCAATTTTTTAAAGTGCTCTCATCACCGTGACCCACGGGTGGAAAGCTCCAGAAAGTTATGCCTTCCACCCATGAATATATCTGAAGATTGTTCAATTTCCTTCAATCTGCCGTGCAGCCTGGCACTGCGCGATGGTAAACGGGCATTTTTTTCCTTGTAGCGGCAATAAACAGTTGAAAACTTCGGAAATAAATTTAGATGTGTCTGCTGCTCTGGAATAGATGTCCCACCTGCCGCTCAGGGAACTGAGTAGTAATCGTTGCACTGCAGCGACCAACGCCGGTACTAATTGTATTTGTGTATTTTTGCCCAGAACCACTTCCTAATAGTCATTACCCTATTCCGCAGTCCGAACTCTTTACTCTCCATAAGCTAACCTATCCCTGTCTAACCTTTATACATATGGAAGTACTATTGTCCATATTGCACACTTTCCTCTGTGAAATTTTGACATAGGCTGTGAATAAATTAAAGAGTCTTCAGCGGGTCAACATGTTTCGGAGCCTACTACCCGTACATGAGTAGCGGCTCCTTGTCTCAGCTAAATATTCAGCAAAGACAACATAAGTTTTTTTGTCAAGGGAACTATTCTTGTAACAGCATTGTTTTCAAACAGATAAAGTAATGAAATATCTCTAACACGTGTTTATACATACATATGTGGAGATTACAAATTTGATGATTTTAGCTTGGATATTTTTCAAATATCCAAAAATGTTAAAAAGTACGTTTTGTACCTAAAACGCTTGCCTTTATTCAATAACTCTAAAGAGTTTCACCCTTTGTGCCGGGAGATTTTGCGCAACGTTCTGTCAATTGAGTATATAGAATGATTATGTCAGGGATGTATAATCTGTTATATGTGGCATAAAAGTGAAGTTATTTTCCTGCAGTGGACATTTTATTCTCTTTATATTAATTATTAATGTACTTGGTTTTAATGTGGAGTTTACATGAAGCTTCTGATCTGCAGGACCCCATAAAAGTTACATCCCAGTGCAATGATTGTTTTCTTCCTTCAATTATCCCCAATCAGTTTAACCTGTAAACCTTGATTTATTTGCTCCAAAGAGTTTTTAAGCTCACTTTTCCTGAGTTAAATGAAAGGTTCCTTTCCTTTCCTGTCCTGTTCCCACATAGCAAGGAGCCCTCGCTCCCGTGGCCCTCTCCAGACACCCTATTTTGTCTGCATTCCAGAAATTGACTGCACAACTTGAAAACGCAGAACTGATCTAGTTCCCAGCAGCCTCACAGTTTTGCTTTTAGGAAACCTGCCCTCAGAAAAGTGGAACTCGATATACTGTATACATGTTTTGGCATAGTAAAATTCCTGAGGGTATTGTCATTTCAAACAAAGTATAATTAAGGTATATGTTATCAAATCGTTTAATAATACAGCGATTAAAAGCTACTTAAAACCTCTGTGAACTTACAGGTGTGCATACAAAACAGGTGAAATACAAATGATCTGTCCAACAACTTAAAAGACATATTGCTGGTCATAAAAACCTTGATGGAGACTCAGGGAATACAAGACCACTTTCCATTTTTTTCCGGTAAGACTGAAAGGTCAAAGTTGACTTTTTGCTGCTATTTGTTGATATTACTGCAATAAGTCAGCGATACACTACCGGTATTGTTTTAATTACAGACCGATTGTCAATTATGTGGTTCCTTGTTGTAATTATTGACACAGAAAACGAAATTTTTGAATAAAATGAACATATGTTTTGTTACATGAATTGATAATATTAAATTTCAGGTACATCATACATGAACGAAAGAGTTTCAGCTTTGCAAAATTGCATGTACTACGCCCTTATAGCAACATATATATATGTATATATATATATATATATATATATATATATATATATATATATATATATATATATATGCTTCAGTGCCATCAGTCCTAGCATAACGATATATTTTACATTGTTTCATAACACACATCGGGGTGATAATATGGCATTCATCTTTTCTGTACACTACCTAATTATTTGTCTATAAATAGGAATCGGTTCCTTCTTTGAAACTCATGTTGCTTTGAATGTTGCTACCGAGATAAAGGAAGAGTAAGTGACTCAATCATCACACAGATAGCTTGATCGGTTATTATCATCAACATGGACGAGTTGAAACTATTGTTCACGCAAGAATCTAATCATGGACCGCAGATTATCAATTGTGTAAAAAGCCATGATAACAAATGGGCATTTTTCGTCTGCAAGCGACTGTAACGGTACACTGTGCAAACGGGATTGACACCCTTACGTGCAAGACACTATTGCAGCAGATGGATTCCATTTTGTGAATGACACTGGAACCAAAATACTAACGATGTTTTAAATTATATATCTTTTTTGTATCATTTTCTTGTTGAGGTCAATGTTCTAAGCACAAATTACACACATTATGATCAAGATAAAAAGTGTATTCTCATTAATCATAAACGTCGACCATCAACTTTTTTTCACGTATTTGTTCATGGAATGAAAGAATTTCAGTTTAGCTGAATTCCCAATATTTTACAGATTGTTGAATAAGGCAACGACAAATATCGTGGCATAGATCGACCAGGGATGTGGATTTGATAACTTCTTACCCTGGCCATCTTTTACCCTGTATGGTGGGTTCGACACACACAAAATGTCTAAATAAAACTAAAAACCAGTAAATAGAAGAAATTGGAACTTTTATGTAATTAACAATCCGAGTGACCCGTATGCGTCTTACACATGTGTTCAAGCAGGTGTCAAATTTAACGTAAAAT
>OZ026625.1:44606393-44626393 GCA_964020975.1 Hermodice carunculata
AAACGTTTAAGCATACACATTTCTCGCTTAGTCCTCAGATGCTAAATCGTGAAAACGTAAAATAATACCAATGAACACCTGCTGTGGTGTCAGGGTTTCATAGCCTATGTCGGCAGTTTGTACCAGTAATTCTTTGAAAATTAAATCTGAGACAGCAGAAATCCGAAACCTTTGAAAGCAACACTGACACCTTGAACCCTATATTAAAAATCTAAGTTAACCCTTTTACTTTTCAGTACTTACTGCAGTCTTAGTTGATATTTCCCTAGTCCCGTTCTGGCGGCACTGCATTCAACGGGCGTCTGGGATGTTTTTCCGGGATTACAGATATGACGGTGCTTAAGTGAAAGGTCCATTCCTGAGGAATTTGAATCTGTTATCAGGGTGCTAATCCAGAGGAACTCGACATTTGTTTTAATCAGCAGCCAAAGAGCTGACACAAATGGTAACGCATAGGCACATTCGACCTGGAATAAAGAACTTGAGTACATGAGCGTACGTTTTATCAGGAAAAGCAAGTGCCTAAATGCAGAAAGTTATGATTACTGAGTAACTGATGCCAGATAATGTTTCTCATACTAATAGAAATAATGGTAAAAATAATTATTGCAATGATGGTCACAAGAATAATGAAAATAATAACAGTAGTAATCAATTTTATGGGGAAACTGTCCCTACCCTTTCCGCAAGGATGCATCCAAAAGCAATGGTATGTTTGCTGAAATGCACATATAACATATACAGCACTGACAGTTAAGATAAGGCGCATTAAGTTCTATATCCCATGATGTGTGTTTGGCGGTAACATTTTTCTTCCTGTAATTTTTGTGTAGAAGCTCTGCGTCCCGAGCTGATCCTTTGCATATTTTCAGTTTCACTCATATTGTCCCCATCGCATTTGTCACCACTGAGTGACACCATTTAAAACCATCAGCACTCGAGAATTAGGATCGAGTGTGTGTGTGTGTGTGTGTGTGTGTGTGTGTGTGTGTGTGTGTGTGTGAATCAATTTTGATTCCAGCTATTTCAATCATTTTATTGTAAACCATTTTAAAGCATTTTTATATGGAATATACAAATAGAAACTGCGACGAAAAAAAACCTGCGCCGCAGGTACGCAAGATACATTCATCATTCTCAAAAACTCAACACCAAACCAATTCTCACTGTGAACCAAAGTAATAAATAATTGTGGGTTGGAATACTTACTTGCCAACATCAACGATATACGATTGAAATCGGTAATTTCCATTCCTAACGTGGAATGAGAGACATTTACATGAGTCAAGTTTACTCCTTGTTTTAAATTCTCTAAAATTGTCTTGGTTTAATATCTCCCAACAAAACGTCCAGTATAACATCAACACAATACTACAGCAGTCTTAAGCATTATTTGCCAGTATCTGGCTTCTTTCATTCATGTAGGTCCAAGAGAAGGGCAAGTGGTTAATAAACAGATTCATATTCAAAAGATCTGTTTACGTCGTATGTATTTTAGAGCTTGCATTGTTGTGGGTGAAACACGTAGCTCTGATATTTGTCCAAATATCTACTGGCGGGTAAGCGGCTATTATAGGTGGAGGTGTTCATTTGTTTTCGCCATAATATTATTTATTTCAGCTGGGTTGCCATTTAACTAGTATAGTTACTCTGGCGGCTCTCCTGACATGAAGAACTTACAGAACATATATACAGACGCAAAGGACAACACATGTAATGCATGGAGCGTACATATTATGTGAACTACATCATATCCTGAGGGTTGATGCAAACAGTGGGTTTTAGGTGTTGGTGTGGAATTTCAAGTTCATTTCCGTTTAAACATCTAGTTTTCAGTTTATAAATTTAGACCTCTTTCGTTGCATCTGGCAGGTTTTTATGTTTTGAGCTCAGCTGACTTGTGACTTTGCTTGCCTGATAGGATGATGACGCGTCCGTCCTTCGTCTGATGTGCAATCACGTTACATTTTCGACCTTTTCTATACCCCTGTTATCCTGAATTGTTTTAAACGATGGTTGAGATTTTTCTTGGGTGGATCTTTGTCACACATTAAAATAATGCTGCAAAGCTGGTTTTTTATTCACTTATTTGTGCTTTGTCTCTTCTTTTTTGGCCATATCTGCAAAAAAAAATTTTCTTAGCTCTTTCCCCCAATTGCTTCGGAATCACATGGGAATACTTCTGGGTACCCCTACCTCCATTTTACTTAGCTCAAAAGGTGTCGCTGGAATATGTATGTATGTAAATATATATATATATATATATATATATATATATATATATATATATATATATATATATATATATATATATATATATATACATATATATATGTCAGTAAAATTATCTTTAAAACTATCAGCCAGGTTATGCTGACATTTGGTAACAAAAACATCCTATGGAAGTATCAAACAATGTTGTTCACCAGGTAGTGTCTCTCCGGATCCCTGCTACACGTTTTTTCAATCTAAAAACTGACTGGTTAATGCATAGATTTGTATTGATAACCTTGTTAGTCAATGGGAATCTGAATAGTAATGCACATTCAACTTTTTCTCCAAAACGGTCACCAGATTCACTATATATTTAGAGGGTTTATACCTTAACTGGGTTTCTAATCAGTTTTTTTTAACAGCTCGTGCTTCAGGGATTTTTAATTTTCATGTCCTTGTTCATTTTTTGGCAAAATGCTTTCTAGAACTGCTTGGTGTATTGCTTGGAATCGCATTGGGACACCCCTGTGGACACGAATCCTATGGGTTTTTTTTTCATGTGCCAGTGCGATTAAAGAAAGGAAATGACTTTTTTTTCAGAATCAAGGTATTGTTGAACTCTACATTATGAAAGCACACATTGCTTTTTAAAAAAGGGTTAAATTAGCGTTTATAATTAATGCATTCAACTTTGTCTATTAGGTAAGGGTATTTAAACTATTTGCTGAGTTTTTAGATTTTTTGAACTTTGAATGGTGCAGCAGTGTAATAGGTAACACTAAGCTAGCACTTGGTATTGGTGCTTCGTATGTGCATGGGTATGTGTACACTTGTTTCTTTTCTCATTGACACTTTTGACCTTAAGTACCTTTAAAAGCTTAGATTGAGGTCACTGTCTGCAAAAAATGCACGATTTATCTTTTCCTAACAATCGTCCATTAATTTTAATTGAAAGTTGTAAGGAGAATATTCGTTTGCCTGTATGGAATTGTTTAATATTGATGATCATGACCTGTTTTTCTAGGTTATTGAACACTTGTTTATTTTGTTATTGTAAAACTGTTATTCAGTTGCAGCTAAAAATTATAAGCACTGCTCCCGATTGGAGGGGAAAACAGGCTGTTCATAAGGTGTTGTTGTTGTGCACTTATGTTTTCTAAACAATTGTTTATTTTCTGTGCTTTTTGTGCAAACATTTTTATTGAGCTAGCAACTGTATGACATATCAACTGTATGACATATCAACTGCATGACGTATCTCCCTTAAGTTCTGAACGGAACTCCGCACAATCTAATGTGTCTATATTCCATATCCATTCTAACCACTACCTATATCTGAACCCAACTGATCACTGTTGTGACGTTTGATGAAAAAACGTTGAAAATTCAAGAGTTAAACAGCAAAATTAATTAATCAACGGGTCATTGGCGGGAAAATACGAAGAGGTCTGGCAACCTTAACTTCCCGGATACGCTTTTTTGCGATAGAGGGTTCTTGTCTTTACCTTTTATTTGGTAAAAACAGCCCGTGTTGATTACGATAATGTAAGAACCTGAAATAAAAGCAAATAATAATACAATGCAAGTTATTTTGTTTAATGGCAAAACTTAAGAAATATTATAAATAAGCACATTCACCAATACACGGGAAGGACAGCCACATTGAATTTTTTATTTACCATGAGATAAGGATTCTATACATATTAATGAATCTATACACTATCTAGAGCACACAGTGAGTGCCTTAAGCTTCAACTTAAGAAAAAGTGCCATAAATCGATCTCACCCAGTAATACACTAAATAAAGCACCAATGATATTGCATTCCCAGATTGGTAGTTGTACTTCAAATGCAACAATACGTTTTCACTAATCTCTCTCTCTCTCTCTCTCTCTCTCTCTCTATCTCTCTCTCTCTCTCTCTCTCTCTCTCTCTCTCTCTGTCTGTTGTGGACATATACCGACATTAATAACATAATGCAAAAGGGGTTTCAACTGAATAGGCGCGACCCTTTAGATTATGTATACATGAGTGTATGTGTTTTTCTTTAAAACAAACATATGCCTGTCCACATTCTAATGCCAATTTCATTTATGTTCTTTCTGAAAATCTACTGGCATCATCACAATCGGAAGACGGCTTTAATATTGCAACTAGAAGAACCTTGACCTTCACAACAATTTTAGAATCTTGATGTGCTCAAAATTTAGTAGTGTGTAACTCGAGGTTCCAGTGGGGAAAACCGGTGGCCTTTATCAATATTCAGGGGGTTGTACCTTTGTGCAGTGTATGGGTAAAATCTGTATATATGAAAGGTTTAGTGACAGTGGGAAAGGTACTCCCTCTACCAATGATGGGCGGAGATATAATCCCAGGGAATGACATAGCAGGTCCCGAGGGGAATGTCACACCTAGTTTAAGGTTACAGCCAGTTTGAAATTAAAGCACAGACCAGTTGCAAGTTAAGTATACAGGTATTTTTCGCACTTGTGTCACAACCCGATCACAAAAGAATCTAGTAGAGGAAATTTTGAAATATGATATTGACAAATGTGCGAACGATAGGACTGTGTCGAATATAATTGATATTGGTGCTGGAAGACACGTTTGTAGCTGAGCTATGCAGTAATGTAGAGAGTGGTGGCCAGTCTGGTACTGGGTTAAATAGGAAAGATTTGGTAAGCAATCAGAGAACTGATACCACACTTGAAGCTGCTCGGGATAAAGCTTTCTCCCGGGAAGAGGCTAAGAAAGTTCCAGTGTGTCATTATGTAAATAATAAAGTATTGAAGAGAAAATGGCCAAAAAGTGAAGTTTCTGTCAAGATACTTGAAATGAAGTTCATCATATGGTACTAAGTAATGTATGTAGACAGAAAGTAATGCATTTGGCACATGTTATACCTATGGCTGGACATTTAGATGTGAGGGAAATACTGAACAGGATATACAAGCGTCTTGTCTGGCTAGGTATTCATAGTGATGTAATGCAGCAATGTAAGATATGTCGCTCGTTGGGAGTTATAGGTTAGTACAGGAGGCTTTGTCAAAACATTGCAGATATGCTGCGCAAAGATGTGGAGTTCAAGTGGACCAAAGAATGTCAGGAGTCATTTCATGCTGTAAAATAATTGTCGATGCAGGCTCTAGTGCTAGCACTACCAGTTTACAGTACACCAGTCACACTATTTGTGGATGCTTGTGATGTTAGGGTCGGTTCGTGGATCTGACAGTCGGGTGAAGTTCAGCTTGGTCACCCCATAGAATACTTTTCAAAGACAGTGAACAGGCATGAAAGAAAATAGTCCAATGGAGAGAAAGAAGCATTGGCTTCAATTTTGTGTGTACAGCATTTTGAAATATACATATCTGCGGGTACATTCAGACAATAACCCCATTAGATATTTTCATAGCTTCAAGAATAGGAATCAAAGACTTACAAGATGAAGCTTATTTTTAACGGTATGCAATCTGGAAATAAGTCAGATGAGGGGTAGAGATATTATCATATCTGATTATTTCAGTAGACATTGTGATGATTCATGAAATATTGAGAGTACCATCCAACATAAATAGGTGTTATGGGTTAAAGAGTGGGTTTAGTTTCGTTAGCTTTACTTTACTCTTTAAACTGATATGGCTTCGTTAAATGTGCTTTTCTTGCTTCAGATTCACCCTGGAGATGAAAAGGTGCAATCTCCTCTTATGAGGCATTTAATTTGCACGCAGAGTGTGTCAGTATACACCTCTATAGAATGACAGATTAGCCGAGTGGGTGGTTACTTTTAAATGTTGAACTGTGGTTTGGCACCATTATGATTCAGCAACAGGAAAATCATAATTGACTTGTCGTTGAATTTATTGAAAGTTCATCAATATCACCTTTGATTTTTTTTTCTGAGGGGTGGTATGTTACATGTCGATAAATATAAAAACATGCTAGTTAATCTGTTGTATAAAATATACAGTGGCTGCAGATTTAAGTTGCAGCAAAAGCACTTTTAGGACATGAGAGAGTTATATGCCAAGTGTCAGCATGCCAGGCAGTGGTTGATTGATTGCCACTCTTGCGTAATTTTAATTGTTCAGGAAGGGTCTACGTGGTGGCTTCAGAAGGTAAAAGATCACACTGGGGATAGGATAAAGCTTTCAGGACTATCTGTCGCTAATAATTAGGACCGGGTGCTGCAGATGGGGGTCACACAACCGAATTTGTCAAGCCCATGCACGTAGATACCAGGATGTATGTTAAAATAGTGGCAGTCTACCTGTTTCGACCTGGTGTTTACCAAGTGAGGATTGGTTTGTTGAGAGCTTGTGTATGCTCTAAAATATTTCGTAGATGGTGGATATTGTGTGATTTACCATTTGTTAGTTTAGTTTAGTTTAAGCATATTCATTTTCACTGGATTACCCAATAGTACCGGAAATATAACTAATCTTTAATATATGAATAATGTATACTTCTTAATAAGTTTTTTTTGAGTTCTTGGATGCTCTAACGTGTTTTGTATTTGGCGGAGTTGTGTACGATTTACCACTGAATAACGTAGGCTTATAAATAAGCAAGTATGAGCACTCTAATGCTCTTATCTATTTTGTATTTTATCGATCTTGTGCGAGTCACCATTTGAATAATGTAGGTTCTTAATAAGCCATTTTGAGCTCTCTGCTGTAATATATTTTGTATTTTGTGAATCTTGTGTGATTCACTATTAAAGTAATGTAGCTTTGGAAATTACCATTTTTTTGTCACAAGGAGGCCAGAGAGAAATACATTTTCTGAGCATTTGTTAGTTCTTCAAAGTGGTGTTTCGTGAAGTGTATTTGTCAATTGTTTGTGTTAAATTGCACAGCAAATCTTCTAACTTAGTATGTCTTATATTTGCTGGTTGATAGGACAAGGAGTGAGAAAATTGAAAACTAAACCACAGTTTAAGAGTTACGTAACATCGAGTTTTTCCACAAATTACAAGATTATGTTCAAGGCTTCGTGTAGTTTTTCTGATAACGCTCTTTGATTCTGCGTTGCAGCCCTGGGTTCGACAGGACAAACCAAGACACGGTACCAACCACTTCGTGTGTCAACCAAGTCAACGTGGACAGTTAAAAGATGTACCACCCGTTTCCTCCATTGTTGTGCTTTTCTTGTATTGTGTAAGTGAATATATATTCAAACAACAGTTTTTGTCTTTATGTTCTGTTCACGGCAATAAAGTGTAGCATTCTTCTTTTCTTTTCGTTATTGAGGACGTAGTTGGCACAAGATGTGCTACAAGGCACCCCGTAACACTTCCCTTACATGTTATACTCCCATAAACCATAAATAAATGATTACGATGCATTATGTTAAATTTTATATAGGCCTATGCCATAACTAAGGCGTGCTTTGTACAATTGTGACATGAAGATATGTTTAGGTGACTGTCACTGTGGTTCTAAATATCGGTGGAGTGAAAAATAGCTAATAAATTTACATTAATGCAAGGGATGACAATGAAATGGAAGTGAGCACTGTGAATTAAATTGGCGGTGGCAATGTTATTTTAGAATTCTCATCCCACCATCATGAACCAAAAAGGAATAGTTTGACAATTTTAGTTCCGATATAAACTCAAGCCACTGCTTTGTCTCTGAAATTGAAGCTTGCATTCATGGACTAAGCATGATTTCAGATCCTGTGGTTCATGCATAGCTGCATACAGGATGATACAGGCTTCTTATTAGTACAAAAGAAAGGATATCATTGCAAAAGTGAAGATTCGACACCAAATAGTATATCCGATAGTTTCATGAGAAAATCTCTGAATGCAACAATTTTTTATTGTTTTGATATTCACTGATAAGTGCAAACAGCATTACAAATGACTAAAACAAGCAGAAATGTCCCACAACTTGACAAACATTTAGAACGAACTGTCTGACTGTAATACATTTCTAAAAATTGGTCTTAACAATAATATCAATCCTCCTAACTTTGATTTTGTATTAGAGAATGGTGCTAAAAACATATACCGACAACATTATTAAATTTCAATGAACATAAACACAAGCAAAATAAAAAGGTTACATTCAAAATACTGCTGTCCATCACAATTAATTTAAATATGATTGTGTTTTGGCGAGATTAAATTTAAATTTAAACGATGGCTCGATGATCTTTCGCTCTTGCTTTCGGGATGGACATGAGGATTTTTTCTCCCTCGGTCTTTCTATCTGTGGTAATTAGGCACTGCTTTTTGTCATGCCTTTCATGGTCATGGATATGAGCATTGTTCTTTCGCTTTTTCTTTCTAAAGTTTGGTAGTTAGGCACTGCTTTTGAGGAGGGTGTGAGCATTTTTCTTTCTTTTTCTTCCTCCCTCCCTCCCTCCCTCGTTCACTTTCTTTAGGAACGATTATAGCGTGCCTGTAGCTGGAAATCTGATTTTTTTCTTGAAATGGTTTCATCTATTTATTAAAGCCTAAAAAACCAATCGATGTCAAATGGGATTCTGAAAAAGTGGATGATAACAACCTAACCTTGTGACAACTAGCTCCATCTCCTGGCCAATACTTATTGTTCCTATGTAAAGAAAATATCAAAGTTCGAGATTGTACCTCTTGCGTGTTATAGTAACACATACTACTGGAAGTCACTAATGGCATAGAGGGAGTAATCATTATCTGATAGTGGCGAAACTTGTATTCATTTAGCAGATCAAATAGATTTGATCACGGGAACAAATATATTTGTTCAGGTGAATAAATTCGGGATATGCCTTGTTCTGGTTGATCAGAAGCACAATTCGATTTAGTCATGTGAACAAATGCATTTGTTCACGGGATTAAATTCATTTAATTTGCTCCCCGAAACAAATCTGTTTGAGCTTCTGACTAAATCAGTTTGTTCTTCTCATCAAATCAATTTCATCAGAAGAACAAGTATATGGTATTAAATATTTAGTCTTCTGATTAAATGTTTATTCACCTGATCAAACATTTGTTCACAAAAATAAATTTATTTGTTTTTCTGAGCATAAGTAATCCTCTGTTCAAATACTGAAAACAGGAAACGGCGTTTCATAATATGTATATATATATATATATATATATAATTAAGATTTATATATATATATATGTCCATATATATATATATATATATATATATATATATATATATATATATATATATATATATATATATATGATTAAGATTTTATTACGTCACTTAAAAATCCCTGTAAATATTCGAAACAAAGGGTATGCTCATTTTGTTTAAGGAATGGCAGATAATATTGAAAACTACATCACATAAAAATTTCAGGATTCGCAACTATTTCAGGGTAATGAGTGTTAACAGCTTGTCGCCGCCCAAGCCACTTCAATGGGTTTAGCAGTGCAATACATGTCCCTGTAAATATTCGTAATAAGGGATATGCTCATTTTGTTCAAGAAATGGAAGGTTATACTGAAAAATGCATTACAAAAAATTATAATGATTCCCACCTTTTTTTAAGTTGATAGCAGTGCAATTTGTAGGCTCTAAAAGATGTTTTGTCTTTATTATATAGTTATACACAAGGTACACATCACGACCGTAGCCAGACCTGTGAATTGTGTTGGTGAAGGAGGTGAGGAGAGGGGGGGGGATGAGTTGGGTCTGCGTCCCATGTAAGAATTGTGTTCATGAGGCAAGAAATTTTGCATTGAGATGAGTTTTGAAGCACGTATAGCGCAACTTTATCTCATCAAGAGAGAAAAGGAAAATAAATATATACAGTCATACTGAAGATTAGGCCTTGCTAAATCCAAAACTTCTTTGATAATTTTGTCCATTTTGAGATTTAAGAGACATATTTTGTCTATCCCATTTCAACATTTACAAAATCCAGCTCCAATACTATTTGGTATTTGCATGATATATTCACAATTTCATGACCACAAAAAAATACTATCAAAATTTTTGTGTATGTTCCATCTTCGATGCAGGCCAACTTTCTTCTTTTGTGTGATGTCTGGTCAAGAAGTGGAGTCCCTTTGCTCGGTTGAAACTTAAATAATTTCAAATTAATTAGCTATATACTGCAAGCACAGACATAAAAACTACTAAGGCTCTAAATGGTGCCTTGTCACGGAAGTTTAGTACGGGAAAGATTTGATTTATATCATATTTCTAACCTATCATTCCACCATACAATTTGCCTCCAGATAGAGTTTTGATTTAACACAGAACGATAGCACCTTTACACCATTTCGTGCATAGCCCAACGTTACAAGACAGGCCAGAGAGCCCCTGCGCGCAGAAGCTGACGTTACTTCCACTTCTAAATAACTGCTTAATGAATTTGTTTTCATCTCGGAAAAACCATATTACATTTTATAGAATAAATAAATGAATGAGTTTTAAAATCAGGGAAATGTGTATACTGTTGGGGCGGTACAGCTGGAACAGAATTATGGATTTTATTTTATTATTATTATTATTATTATTATTATTATTATTATTATTATTATTATTATTATTATTATTTTCTTATTTTTTAATTTTATTATTATTTTTTTTGGGGGGGGGTATTTTTTTCTAGTTCGAATTCATTTTCTGCAAGAAAAATTAGCAAAAATATGGTTAGAGATGGTCAGTGGTGCCGTGAATGCAGCCTAATGTGTACCATACTCACTTGCAAAGTTGTTTATGGTTTTGCCTGGAAGTTGTTCTACATTGCCTGTGAGATACAAAGTGAAGAAGCTCAATAATGTAATAATAAACTGTAGGAATCTCCCGGTACATATGTACACTTACTGGCATAAACATACGACCCAAAGCAGCATCATAGTTAACACAAGTGCCCGGTGGTGCTATGGTACAGCCAAAATGTGACTTTCAATCCCTCATAAACAAATAAAATCGATATATTTTGTGGTCTAGGAATCGTTCCTTACCAAAATCCAGACACAAATCATTATACCCGATCTTTCTGGTGATCTGAAACATCTCGTGGTTGATCATCATAAACCTCGACTTCTGAAAAAAAAAAATAATGGTTTGACTTGTTTGCCATGATCAACACTTCCATTCTCAAAGTCAGTGCTGTTAGATAGACAAAGGGGTTAGAAGATGCAGGCGCACCAAAGTGATAAGACTTTAACTGAAAAAAAGCACAAAATAACTTGGAAGTGTCGACGAATAGCAAGCGAAAGCATGCTGTACTCTTTCCAACATAGTGGGGTTAAATGGTCCACAGTGATGCCGCTAAACAATGACCAAATGCTCATGCCCCCCCCACCGCTATAAAACAAACAGCATTTCTTGGTGTAAGATTCGGAGCAGCCATTCTGAGCGTACATTATGATCTTTTTGATAATTCTTGCTAACTGTAGCAGAAACTATATCATCACCAAATTCTGTCATGTAGTGATAAAAGAATCTCGTATTTGTACTTCAAATGAAGACCGAGCGCACAATAAGTTAATAAGTGATGAGTGCCACAAACATTTGACCCATTAACTTGGATAATACTTGTTGCTCTAAGATGATTAACTGAACACATTACATACTTTTGCTTTGGTTCAACAAGCTTGATTCGTATAGCCTAACTCCCCAGGACAATTGCATTTAACCTTTGTCAAATTTTGTGTCATGCTCGGACTGGAAACTCTGATTTACATTGTTGTAGTTAGCTTAATGCTGCTGAAAACTGTGACATTTTTTCTATTTTTTTCCAGCGCTTTTCTTTTTCTTTTTTTTTTTTTTTTTTTTTTTCTAGAACATACAGGTTATCTATCAAAGGATCCCTGGCTTTTCATAATAATCTGGAAGTTTATATTCGCCACTTGCTATTTTCTCAAGCTTCATCAAAGATAAATAAATATGTCATTATTATCGTGAAGTTGGTCAGACCGTGTAACCCATAGCGTTGTTAAACTTGGCGATGTACCACTAGACTAAATTCACCACACTTCGTTATCTCCGTCAATTTAGGCTTTGTTGCACCATATATTATTACCTGGCAATTTTGGCAGTTAACTTTAGCATCTCCAATGCCTATTCCTCATCTTCCTGTGACTGACTCATGACCTGAAATGCAACATCTTTGTGCATGACTTCCTCTAGAAAGCAATCAGCCATAATAAAATCTAGAAAATGGTCGTCACCTCAAAGGTAGCCATACATCAATATCTCCGGGCAATATTCTGACAATTCTGAACTTTCATCTTTCAGCGGCTACCAATTCTGCATTTTATGAAGACAAAATGCTGGAGGGCTCTGATACCCGGACCTGTTTGACAATCTAGCACGCATAGTTCTCATTGTCATTGACTGTAATATTGCTGTAATATGATGAAGCTATCTAAGGGATTAAAGAAGCTCACCAAGTGTCAACTATTTTCATCACATGTAACTCCTCAGGATTAATTTAAAACGAAGTAAAAACGTTTCCATTGTTTACTTTGTTTTCGAGCTATTGATTTAGGGTTCCAGTCTTTTCTTCGCAATCAGACCTAATGTCTAATACACATTTTTTTGACCAGTCTGCTGATGAATACGATTGACCTATCAACCAATGTGACCAGTTAATTTACGCGTGGAGTTTGTTGGTGGCAGGCTTCAATGCTCCGTTTTTTTAAGTGTAGGTTTCCAAAAGCTGAAGAATATTTTGTTCAATAGGATCCACAGCGAGTAGCCTGATAAATATTTAAAGCAGCCATCACAAAAACAAACGTATTCGTGAGTCGTTGTCTGAGACAAAATCTCAAACCTAAAAATATCAACTAATGCAGAGCAAAGAAAATTAAAGGGAGATGTAGTTAATATTCAAGTATCTGCAATTACGAAGCCTACATTACAGTGCATACAGTAATTATAAATCTGTGTTAATAAAAAGAAGCAAAAAAACAACATATTGCAAAGAACAGAAAGTTTTGTCATGTGAAGCAGGCAGATGTATTCAACAAGAGTGAAATAATGGGGCTATTATGAGCGATACTTTAATAATAGCCTGCAAAAGTGATATCACAATGATCATTACCTTTTAAAATGACATATGAACTGAAAAAATTTAATTTCCGACTTTCAACAATAAGTCACTCAATGAAAGTCCTATGTGTATCTTCCGGATGGCGCCGAAAATCTATCATTTCTGTTACGTCCACTAGTTGCGCTAATCCAAAGCTTTCAGTAATACATAATTGTGTAATATACCAAGTATCTAAGCAATTTTCACATGTGTAAATTTGCTAGCTTCAACATCTTAAAGAAAACCATCATACCTGAAGAAAATAGTATCTCGATAGGATAGTACGATATAAACCAGGTTTCGAGTTGGAAACGCCTGTATTGGAAAGTTGTACCACCCTCCCATTTGCATGGCTATGGAACTTATACAAGTTGTAAGAGTGCAAGTAATATATATATATATATATATATATATATATATATATATATATATATATATATATATATATATATATATATATATATATATATATATATGCGATTCATGCCATACGATATCGCATGGCTAATTTAGCAAAATGTGAGATTCAATAAAGGCGAAATAACATGTGATCTTTGATCTGAATTTTATTGATAGTACCATGTTTATTCCATTACACAAAACTATGTTGTTGGTTTGGTTTTTTGTTTTGTTTTTTTTTTATTATTTTTTTTTTTTTTTTGTTTGTTTGTTTTTTTGTTTGTTTGTTTGTTTTTTTTTTTGTTTTTTTTTTGAGTGGGGTGAACGCAGTTGTTGGTTTAATCAGGATAAAATGGTTAGAAAAGCTGTACCTTATGACGCTTTATTGTTTTAGATTTGCCTATTTTTCATAAGACCACTTGATGGACCCATTGAACTATTTTGACAGGAAATCTTTTCTGGTCGCATCAGCCCCTTAAATGCTGCATCACTGCGTCTGCAAAAAACAGTATAAAATGGAAATTCTTAAAACTAAGTTTGAAACTAGAAAATACGCAACTCAATTGACAAATGGTAAAGTTTTACCTCAGCACAAACCAAGCCATCTGCCCAAAGAAGCAAACTATACACCTATTGTTCGTATTTACTTTATAGTTAATAGCCAGTTAATCTTTATTTGTTGTATTCCTAGGAAAGACATTTCTTTTTTGTGGTCAATATTTTACTACCTCGAACGGGTGTAAAGTTAGTGGGGTTATTACATTTGACCTCCAAAACGTGGTTTACCTTTTAGACTGTAGACTAGTTCCCAAAGATATATACAAATGGGACCACACATTAGTTCGAATTTACATCCTTTCTAATACGAGGAGCTTAGCATGATCATGTTTTAAAACATTTATCTTGCGGGCAATTACCACTCACAAGGTAGAGTCCATCACAGGTTAATATTAGGAGCTACCTCTTTCTTTTTGTTTTTTACATTCAACTGCACTCAAACCACCCCTAGAAAGAAATGTATGACATGATCAATTCTTCAGGTTGGGGCGGAATTGTCAAATACATCGAGCCAAAGCTCTGGTATAGGTGTCAGAAAAATGGTATGGGGTGCACTGTAAACAACATGGTCATCATCGGAAGAACTCTTCATGTCAGGATCATATTCACAGCCATGAGGCAGGTTAAAATTCACGGAACAAATATTGATAATCAAATGAACTGGCCGTCAGTGGCGTAAAAGTTAACAAACATGCCAGCATGAATTTACCTGCCCTATAAATCATCTAACGTTTATCTTCCTGAGAATTCAAGAGTCTTATTTGTAAATATGCTTGTGCTCCGTTTTTCCAATTATTATTGTACTGTTCTGTTTTAGGAGCCAGACCTCTCGTAATACTTCCAGAAAACCAGCTGCGACACTTATGTTTAATATGGAACCAAAAGGTCTCTACTTACAGTTACTCTAAAGCGCCTAACCACTTCCTTGCGACCAATTTTAGAGATAAAAGTAACCATGGTGTAAAAGGTTTGAACAGTTTAATGTTAACTCTAGATGTTGAACACACACTAGAATGGATCTCCAAACAAATTCACCCTAGCTGTAATATAACTAGGACCATCGACGTGTCAAGGTGACCGTAGATTTCCATCTTGGCCATTTGGATCCCGAAACCCAGACTGCTAGTAGCGTAAATTATCTATTAGAAAACGCATCTTTATAGGAGGATGTACCACGAATTTGGGACACCTACAAGATTGAAATCTCTCTCATTTTCCCCAGCAGAACAAACAAAAAAGAAAACGCACCCCGCCTCTATGCTGCTAATCAAAATAAAAAGTTCCCGGTTGTGTTTCATGTATATCACTCTCGCAAATTTTGCATGCTATATGACCATTTTCTTTCTGTGTTGGTAGAAACTACAGGCTTGAATTTGTCAAATTGCTCTCCACTGTGTACTGGGAAAGCTTGGGTAAATCTAAACATGACATTGGGAATCACGATTTTAGTGGAAGTCTTGACGAGCTGGTGAATCACTGAGGAGAAACAAAGGGTCTTATCAATATTGTAATACTGTGTAACATTATAATAAAGTGTATTTTGCCATTCAAAAGCTGAAAAATGGAAAGACGTGTGAGGTGGATGATATTCAAGACGAGCTTTTGAAACATGGAGGTCTAGATTTAGGTGAAAAATTAGTGAAATATTTTAACTATTGTAAACTACTTGAGGCGTTTCCGGACCAATGGTTCCAAGGATATGTTAAGCACATACACAAAGGGGGCAATAAAGAGTCTTTAACTAGCTTAGTGGGTATCAGGGTGACATCAAATATTCACAAAGTGTTCATTGGCGAAGTTCAGACTCAAATGATGTCATACCTAGAAGTTTTGGCCGAATTACATGGTGGGTATAGAAAAGATAGGAGATTGGAAGATAAATATTTTACAATCAAGAGCCTTTGCAGTTTTAGACAGTAACGAAAGTTAAAAACATGGTTAGAATTTTTAGATATTTCAGAAGCATTCAATACTGAATTTATACAGAAAAGTTGAGAATCAGGTAATTTTCGGCCCTTTTGAAAGTCCTTAGTTTCAAATGATTACTGGTGTAAAACAAAGATGTATATTCCCCCGTCTCTGTTCCCCCTAGTTATGTTAGACCTAGTGGATATGCTAAGCCACAAGAAATTCGGTTTACCTTACGCATACCATCGTATCCAATGTTTATTTTATGCAGACGACGTATTTCTTATCGCAGAACATGAAAACCATTTATGTTGTATGCTTCAAGTAGCTAAGAATTTTGTAATAAATTGGTAATGACCTTCAATAAGGATAAGTCAAACGTTATGGTGATTGGTAAAAAAACAAAAGTTAATAAAAAGTGGATGTTAGGTAAGCATGAAATTTTCGAAAGTAAAGATTACAAGTATTTGGGTGTTATGTTCACAAGAACTCTGTCAGATTCAGAACAAGTAAAAACATACTTCAGTGAGAAAGTGCCGCGCTTGCGTGGATATATGTTTAGTATTCTGTCTCAACATGACAATATAAACCGAGTCACTTCTGGAAGTAGTATTTGGAAAAACGTTATTGTACCCTCACTCACCTATGGCGGGGCAGTATGGTTAAATTTCACAAAGGAAGCCCAAAGTATAATAAGGTCGATGCAATACTCGTTTGCAAGGGCTTGGTTGAAGGTGCAATCGTCCCCAGCGATGGTCGCCACATTTGGGGAACTTGGTTGGTTACCACTGAATTTAGTTTTGGACCGGATACGGAGAAAATATTTCCATAGAATGACATTATGCTCGCCCGAAACACGGCTGTGTAAACAAATATTCAATGATCTATGTTCTGGTTATAGCGAAAATGGAAGATATATTTGGCCTTATGTTAGTGAAATGAGAAAAATATTGAATAACACAGGTATGGACAGTGCCTCCTCCTCTGCTGATCCGAATTGGATAAACAGTTATTCAAAGTTAAGGTTAAGAAGTTAGAAAAATGATTTTTACCAGGAAATTGATGAAATGAAGTCCTAAAAAATGGTACAGATTCATCAAAGATTCTCCATTTGGTGAATGTTATTTATCTAATGTCAAAGATTCCCAGGGAGCACGATTGAAATTTGGCGCTCGCGCAGGATGTTTAGGCCTTGGGGAAGGTAAAGAAAGATGGGGTTCTTGGGCACACGTTCCTTCGGTTGTACGAAAAAATACGAGGATATAGCCCGTTTTATTTTTGACCTGCCCCCGTTGGAACAATCTAAGAATGCAAGGTTTTAGATGCTTGGAAAAATGTCTGGAGGAAAAGAACAGTATCATTGTATGGCAAAAATTCATGGCAGCATCTAGCATTGGGAGTCTTGAGTTATTTACTGGGAAATGTCGGACACAAATATGATAGGGATATTGGAGACCTGTTTGATCATACATGTAAAAGGTATTTGGAGAAGCATGGCAGACCAGGAGGGACCTGTTAGCGGAACCTCCTGGATAACTGACCGGCTAAGTGTGTATACTTTAAATGAAGCAATGTTTTCATACTATATATATATATATATATATATATATATATATATATATATGATGTTTTATTGACGCACCGTGGGTCGTACCCAGCTCGCGTGTGCCCCCGCTGTAAAAGGGTAGTTTTCACTCGAGCAATTAAATTAAAAATTATTATTCTATAAATAATGTGTGGACTTACGCTTAAATATCTTGCCCGTCCAACAACATGTGTGGTAACCATATGCTCATATATGCTGTTCGTTTTTGTATATACTATTCAGTAAGTCACGGGTTTCTGGTCATGCTAACATCTAGAAGGCAACGCATGCAGATTGTTTACAGAGCACAAATCTTGTTCGATTTTCACTGCACATGTAGGAAAATCTTGTAAGTGTGTCAACAATTTAGTTCTTTGGTCACAAAAGATAACAATATATTTAATATGTTGTTGCCCGCAGCCGTGTACCTACGTGCAGTTAAATCCCCCATTCCCTTTGTTGGTGCTGCTATTGTTTGTCACGTAACTGGAATCTCAATTTGTTTTTATGCCTTTCGTAGTTTAAGGGTTAACGTTGACGAAAGCACATGCTGTATCTTTACATTCAGACGCCACAGGCACGCATGTGCAAGCATACGCAACTTAACAGCCTTGAGTGGGGTTGACGAGTTCCTCACATATAAACAATTCCAGTGAATATGTAAACTGACATATATACCATTCCCCAGATAGTAAGCTGTCGTAGCTTGAACTATTACTGGTCCAAATTGTCAAATAGCACTGTCGCCTCGGTATTTCTTCTCACCAGGTACATTTATGCTTTCGGTAGAGTCCGCGACAAACATTCAAACAGGGCAAACAGGTGGTCAATGGAATTGGAAATAAGTGAGCATATCATTATGAACACAGTGTATGTATTAATATCCTTACTGGTACACACGTGAGATTCCCAAACCTGGGTCTCGAAACAACACATAGTAATGTCATATTAATGATTCAGCGTCACGCTAAGTCAGATGTCGTCCATTTGTAACAGCTAGGGCTTTGGCCATGACGTGCGAGGCGCGACACGTACACACAAACACACATTCTCTCTCTCTCTCTCTCTCTCTCTCTCTCTCTCTCTCTCTCTCTCTCTCTCTCTCTCTCTCTCTCTCTCTCTCTCTCTCTCTCTCCAAATATATATGTATAGATACACACACACACACACACACACACACACACACACACACATATATATATATATATATATATATATATATATATATATATATATATATATATATATATATATATATATATATATATATATATATATATATATATATATATATATATGCCTCGTAAGGATTTGAGACTCGTATTATATGTCCGGTAAGCCCTTCTCCACTCAAAAACTGGAAAATGAGGGTAAGGCACGCATTATATGCTATACAATTTGTAAAGTAAGAATTAACGTAGGTCAATAGGTTACCTATTGAACCTATAGCAAAAGCTTTTCCTGTGTCCAAGAACGATATTCCACTGGCAGTGTATGGCTCAGACCATATTTTTGGTCAGATGTCGCTGACAACTAGGTTGCGCGGGGCAAATTGTTAATTCGAAGGCAACATCTACGTGATAATAGTATTTGCCTTTGTCTGTTTGAAATATGGTAGTGCGGATATTGATTACTCAAAAAACCCTATTCTGTTAATTTTCCGACGCATCTATTTCTCATTCGATGAATGTGTCCAGTTTTATAGGTAAACCAAGAAGTCACTCAGAAATTTAAAGGGAAAATAAGTGCCCATCAAAGCAGAACAATAATTGTAAAAAGACCTTGTCAAAGCTAGAACTGTAATAGACCTTTAGAAGAAAATTTGACGTCGCGGATACTGCTACAAGGATGATCTATTAGGAATTTAAAACTTTCTCAAATATTTTCGAGGCTATTAAGAAGATCAATTCGCCGAACTAAGAATCCTCAATAACATTTCTTCACATTGCGGAAACATTGATCAAATGTTGATTTCAGTCGCTTTTTTTAGCCCAGCTGGCCTGCACGTGAGGTGAGCTCACGTGATGGTTCTTCACCTGTTGTCCGTCCGTCGGCATACACAATTCAAATTTGCAACTTTTTTTCCTTGAAAACCCCAGGATGTTACTTTTCTGACCTAACAGCGACAGCGGCTTTATTCATTACTTGATATCAATGGGCGTTTCATTTGATAACTTCTCTTTTTTTGCAAATTTCTTCTTAGGTGGATATACTGCTACGAATCCCTGATTTTTAACAGCTTTTCAAATCGGGTACACATGTCGATTAATGCCTACACTCCTGTTGATTATAATGTATGTCAATGGGGATTGCAATGGTAATTTATATTTGCGACTTCTCC
>OZ026625.1:44626593-44646593 GCA_964020975.1 Hermodice carunculata
AACTCCGTCGGCCAGATTCAATTGAAACTTGGTAGACATGTACCTTCTGTGGGTCTCTATCAAATTGGGTTAAAATTGTCACGTTCCAATGATTTGAGAAATTTTAAGACCATTCTCTTTCGGTAAAATTCTAAGAAATATTTTTCTCCAAAACGGCCAATTGCTTTGAAGCTGCAGTGATACGTCTGGGGATTCCTATTCATTAATTTGTTCTGGCACGGCGAGTTTTTCTACCGTTTTGTAGGTTTTTGTGCATTGTCGCCATTTTCATCTTCACTCAAACTTTTCCGAAACTTCGTGGAAATGTAGCTTGCGTGCGTGGTAATCAAAGCTTTGCATTAAATGACGACACTTTAGATCCCTGATTTTGTAATAAATTTTACAAATTGGGAACCTGTTTGTTAATCCATGCAATCCCATTTACTGTATAAGCTAACAGAGATGCCAATGGTAATTCACCCTGGTGATTTTTTTCTACAAAATCATTTGGCAGATTCCCTTCAAATTACGTGGGATGTACCGTGATGGAGTCTCTAGAAAGTTTCTTCAAATAGTCCTGCCACAGTACTTTTTTAGATTTTTAATTTCTTTTTTAAATCTGAAAAAAAAAATCTTGAAAAGCGCTTGGCCAATTACTGAATGAAATTGCGTAAGGACACTTCTGAACACCATTAGACTTTAATTTAATCAATGGTTGGTGCTGCTTCTTTTTTTTAAATTTTTCTAGAATTTTGTGCATTGACGCGGGGGTTTTGGGTTTTTTTTTACTCCTTCACCCAAACTGTAGGCTGGGTCCTCTTCAAACATAGTGGAAATGTACCTGGACTTGATTACACACAATTGCGCTACATGGTGGTGCTGTCATTTTATGATTTCTGACAAACTGTTAAACTAGGGAAGACCAGTAAAAGGATATTTGCATGTCAGCATTGTTGCCGTATAATAGGGGTAGCGCATATCTGACATATTGGCATATACCTTCGTATTTATGGATACTAGGCCCGTGGCTATTCAAACACTTTAGGAAAGTACCTATGGGGTCTCTTTTGGTATTGACAATTTTGAATGACATTGAAGGTTCAAGTAACGTTGTGGCTAATTTGTATATAATAGTGGATAATAGGGTCATGGTTACTGTTGAACACTGATAGGAAAGTATCTGTGGGGTCTCTTTTGATGTTGGTGAGGATATGCTTATGCTTAGCTAAGGTATCCGCAAAATATGCCATAAAACACAATAAACTAAGTATAGGTCCAACAAAGTATATGTTTTTGAAAAGTGCGTGAAGTGGAGAATTGTGTTTTGTCATTGTCTGTAACTTGTCTTGTGTTAATACAAATATTACGCAAAGAGAACGTACACGTTTTCTATTTTTTTTTTTTTTTTCAGTTTGATGTTGGAAGCTTACATCTCATTTTTTGATGCTAAAGAGAGATGTAAACCTTCCAATATTAAACAGTCCTGGAAACAAAGTAAACCAAACTTTGCAAACAGTGAGTCCCGCTAAATACTGAATTCGTGTAATTTATTTTGTCACAATAATTTCACATTTTGAATTAAAAAAATAAAAAGTTGAATCCATTTCAATCAATAAAATATCTAATAAACTACGCATTTTGATAAATTTAACATGAACACCAAATGTCTATATTATGTAGGCCTACTTGTCTTTTAGATTTATTCACCTTTAGGTAACTATTTTAACCATTCCTAAATATGTGTATTATGTTTACTCATATTTAGCGCCTCCTAGCTGCCACAATGCAAATTATATCATGGTTCCCGACATTCAATTTTGGGAGAAACATTTTGTCTGTAACACAGCACTGATAATTTCATCAGAACTCCATTTTTTCTGTTTTTTTATGTATTTTCTTTGAATAATTGATGCATAATTTTGTTACTACAGGCGTAGAGTAATCTGCTTTACACAAATGTTTTATGATGTGTGTTTAGGCACCAGAAAATGTTTCTTTCCTTTAGTTTGACAGATCAAAGTATCTACAGGACAGTAGTTCTGCTATACAGCATGACCGGTATTCGAGGTATACTCATAATACTGCAAGAAATGTGGGTTAGAACTCTACTTGGGTGCCAGATAGGGTCACTTCAGAGGAACCTACCTAGCTTTGATGACAGAAGTGCCCCCCCCCCCACCCGATTCCTACGATACATTGTAAAGATGTGGGTCTTATAGTTATCTGAGATGGATATGTGGAAGCACGCAGTGCAAGATGAAGGGCTTTTAAATCATGTAGGTTATTTTGCTTAATACATTGAAGGGAAGGTACCTGTCTTTTTCATGAAACTGTGATGAATATATAACTAGAATATGCGTATCAACCCAGCTGAAAATCACAGGTGACTGATCCATTACAATGCATGGATTCTCAAATTGGGGTCCTGGACCCTGCTGTGGTAAGCAAACAACACAGCCATCAGCAGCCAATGAATTGTCAAACTAAAGGGAAGTTCTCAAAGGACGAAAAACCTGGTCAACAACAGAGGCCAGAGCTTATAAATTGTTGCAACAGAAGGGAGATCAAAATTGTATTTCTTGAGCTGCTCTTCACTTTATTCGAATTTGATGAAAATTATGCAGCCTATGCGCTCTGTGAAAACACTAACTGTGCCATTCCCATGCGAAAGAACAACAAAGACGCAAGCAAAACTATTAAGATATGCAATAGGGATAATAGGATTATATACATCCTGAAAATGTATCATAGTACCCTCAGCAACTTGATCAATGGACAAAAAGATTCATAGATGAGGACCTGGACTTAATCGTGAGCACATAAAAACCCGAAATACACATGTACTTTCAGACCAGAAAGGGGCTGACTGTATTGCAATTTTATTTGCACAGTTTGCAGAGAGTAAACTGAGGAATCAGACTGTGTCCGGCGTTTACCAATAAAATACGGTAACACGCCAAGTGTGAAAACATCAAAGAGGATCCATTGGAGCTATTTAAAGAAGAGAGCCAGATGTGCATGCTGCATGTGTAACAGGTGGAACCTCTTAACCAAAGGCATTGGTAGAAACAGAATTTTTTAAAGAGCTACAATGTGTATGGTCGGTTATCGACACAGTACATGTGAAAAAATAAGCTTCTGCCTGAGAAGGTTACTTCAACAATATGCCTGAAAACATCATGGCCAAAACTGCGGATGAAGATGTCAACAATGCAACATACCATCATCACAGCTTTATCTGCAAAAAATTATTTATTATAAGAGGGAAACGTTGTGAATGTCTTCGTGACCAAGACCACCAAACACGTAGGGCAGAACAACAAAAAATGACTTAGTGAGCAAAGAAATTACCAGCGTTGATGTTAGTCAATGGAAACAGAAATATGAAAGGCCAAAACAAAAACATAAACCAAAAGCAAAAAAAAAAAAAAAAACCTTCAGAATAAGCTTAAAGTTACTGAGTGTCGACACATTGCAGACTGAGTATAGAGAGACACCAATCTCCACAGGACTCTCCAGAGGACACTCATATGCATAGACAGCTGGGCTTCATAAGCAGAGGGCCTCGTAGTTAAAAGAGATCCTATTCAGGTGAAGGATCATCATCGGGACCACATTCCATCTTACCGTAAAGCTAGTGATGAATACCACCAAGACCCTTGCTGCCACAGGAGAGCAGGGCAGCCAAAATGTCCATTTTCGAGGGCAGGGTACCGAGTGGACCTCTAGATGATCTACCAACGGGAGCTCCAGACGATCATGGTTGTCAAGGATTCTGGTGCTGAGGAAAGACTGGTGATCATGTTAATGCCCCTATGTGCAAATCGATAACGTGACATATCAGTGAACTTCAACAGCAACTGCTGTTTTATCTTAACATCGAATAGCTGTTGTGGATCACAACTGGAAATGCACATAATGTTATAAAATCTGATCAAACACCAATGAGTATGTGTCATACCGAACCTACCACGGTTGTATGTAATAATTTTTACTGCAATTTTCTTTTCTGCAAGTTTCTGCTTGCAACCTGAAATGAACAGTGAAATTGAATACAATGCTGTTATGGATCACAATTATAATGCCACGTCCTGTGCAGGGACATGTGAACAAACACGGTTTCTTTGTATGTTTTTGATTCATTGTCCGTCCGTTCGCCTATCTTTTGTCCAACCAGAATCACATCTCCGTGAAGCTGATCAACTGGTCACGCTACAGTGAATCGAACATCTTAGAAATTAATTTTATGCTCATTTTAGGCGAAATATAGCAAACTCTTCTTCCTGTAAAACCGCTTGACCAGTTACTTTGAAATAGCACAGGGACACTTCTTCATTACCTGGCACAACATTTCTTAATGACTTATGCCCCAAATCGTCTCTTATATTAAACCCAAAACTTGGTAGAAATGTACCTCGGCAAAGGATCCATGATATTCACTAGGTAGTGATGCCCTAGATCCCTGATTTTTTTTTTTTTTTTTTTTTTTTTAGGAATTTGTCAGTTCGGATACTTAGTAGTTGATGTGAACATTCGTATTAATTACAATTTAAGTCAATGGGGATTTTAATGACAATTCACATTTTCTTCTCAAAAAAAGACGATCTGTTTCACTTCTCCAAACTCAGTGGAGATGTAGCAATTTGGCTAATATATTTGGAGATATACCTAAACAAATTCCCAATATTCCAAAATTCTTCACTGATATCGATAAGTGAATTGATAATATCGCTAAAATATTCTTGACAGCAATAAATGAATAACCGATATCAAATACACATATTTGTGTGACAATCTACATGGTTCCAAACATTGTGTTTATATAATAACAAATCTAAAACGCATAATGTATTACGGGTGAGATATATAAAATCTCTATTCATTGAGGTTTTGTTTGATAATGAAAATTATATGACCCGCAAGTTAAAGAAGATGTATAGAGATGGCGTCTCAGTCAGACCCGATTCATCATTCTGGTCAACAGACCTGTCAACTTTCATTCCCTTTTCTGTTATTTGAATATTGAGTAAATGTACATCGTGAAATGCAAGGAAATCACGGACTAATCAATCAATTCTGCTGAAATATAAAATGACTGATTTAGGCTTGCCTGAAAAAGAATTGCATGATTTTTTTATGCAAGGATCCTGTCTTTTTCTGTGCACAATCAAATTCCATTCTTTTTGCTAATTTGACAAAAACATTAATTTATCCTAAATTTTACATGAATGATGGCTCATGCGTTTTTGCTTTTGTTTTTGTATACATGCAGTGCCAGCAATTTACTATCTATCATAAATACTTTTCAAGAAAGAACCAACAATATGGAGATTCCCTGATGTAATTTTTGGGGTAATGTATTTGTGAAAATAATTCTCGAATCTTCTATTCGTATAAATCTATAAGGGCGTACCATTTCAGATACTTTCAGATAAAAATAGTTATTCTCGCAGTAGCATGAACGAAGTCCCTAAGCTGACTTAGACGCCACACTGACGCCTATCACAGTCTTGCTGTATTTTATTCCATTTTTTATTTATTTTTTTATATATTTTATTTTATTTTTATTTTTTTTTTCATTTATTTATTTATTTATTTCTCGACGACTACTATGATATTCATGCCATATGTCCACGCTGATAACATTTAGTTTTGCATGAGATACATTGCCCCCGTACCAGGAGGCTATCCTTGCAGCGAGACATAGGTGGAAATCTTTAAAATAGAATCATGCAGGTAAAGGCATTTGAAAGGATATTTGTAAGACAATTTCGGGGTAGATCAGTCTTTTTGACTGCGATGCTTGGTGCTTAGAAAAAAACATCAGAACAAGCGTGACAAACACTTTGTCAAAGAAATGTTTACAAGATTTTTTTTATGTCATGTAGGATGTCTATGAATATGTAATTACCCCCAAATCTATGAAAGCTACGTCATGCACACTATACCCTGCCATTTTGATTTCCCGCAGACAAATAAGTTCACCAGCACTCAGAGTGGGAACTACGGAATAACCATTATAATTTTAAAGTGCACAATTGTTGAACAAGCCTGCAATAAGAAGTCGACATGAGGGACATATGGCTAAAATTGGTTTTACAAGGGTACCATATATGCCTTGCCTTGTACCAGTACATGTAGTAAGGCATATGCAGGAAAAACATGATGAGTGTAGGCCAATACGAAACATGCATCAACATTAGGTCTTACTTGTCTACTTGCCTCAAATACGTGACTGCTGTCATGTCAGAGTGAAAATAGATATAATTCGTGTTGATTGACACAAGCACTTCACTGGCCATTTGTATGGGATAAGCCAATGTCCCCTTATTTCGGATATGTCGACAGGGTAATCAGTAAGTACGGTTGAATTACCTCATATCCGTAAGCTATCATAGGCGTAGGCCAAAGTGAAATTATTTCAAGGGTCTAACTAATCATAGATGGTTAGGTCAGGCCTATGCAAAAGGTATATTGAAGTCTAACTGACGATAATTTCAGAAACATAAACCCTGAAAAAATCATGATTATAAATACTTGAAGCAAGCATTAATTTTTTATTAACATTGAGGATAATTATCACTCGATATAAGTGACATGCTGAACGCATAGTTTCCAAATTAGTCCGTATTTTATTCATTAAAAGTTTTCCATGTCAACAGCACAGAGGTTTGTCTGGTTTAATTTTCTTTATTCAAACTAAATTAGCCTTGGTGCTCATGTTATAATTCTTACCCGCAGAAGACCTGGTCTTCCGTATGAAATTTGTTGCCATGTCCGTTTCGAACTTCGGAATGTTTTGTTGTTGTTTTTTTCGTCCATACTACTGAGGAAAATCTGGAAAAATGCCTCGGAAAAGAGTTTGCTTCTACACCATGCAGGGAAAACATTTACCTGTTTTCGGTATTTTAAGAAATTGGATTTGGTGCATACATTTGGAACACCCCTCGAGCAAGATTGCTACAATTTGGTGATATTCTTTGTTATAACAAAATACCGCAATATTGCTTCCCAATACAACTCACTGTGATCGTTGCATAGTTTATGGTGCTTTGAATTACGGGAAATTAAAAAAAAAAAAAAAAACGCGTTATTACAATTTCAGTCTCATCAGACCTTAATTAAGCGATAATTTAAATTACCACTTTACAATATTTTCATATTGTTTTGTTCCATCAACGAAGGCGCATCATAAAGTCGTGTTTGTGTTTCGCTTCTTTCTGAATTAAATTCCAGCTGGCGTGATGTTTTACCGCTGGGTGTTCAATCGATCACGGAGGTGACCTAAAGGAAGCTACTTGTATCGATTATTGTCTACCCTTGCACTTATTTTTTTTTCAATTCAGCTGCGACTTAAGCGTGTATGTACATCACTTCTGTCTGTTTATGTTGCTTGAGTAATTTTCAAAATTGCAATGCTGCCCGCTCAGGCCCGCGTCATCTCGACTGTAATTTGTAAAGCTACCAACGCTCCAGCCACTGACTATGGAACCAGATCAGCTGAAACGTTATAAGCTCTGGCTCGGCGAACTACATGTATATACGTACTGCCTGCAATTCGGCGTTTTCAGGTACGACATGTGACATCATGCTAAATATGTATCGCTTATGCTCTTTTCACGGAGAAACCTGCCACGCTCAAGACGCCTAAAAATAAATTAGGCTGGCAGCTTAACGTTCACTGAAACTGGGGGTCCATATGCACTGGCAATCACCAGTGTATTTGTATGTACGCAAGGTGTCACCGGCATCATGTGCAGAGCGAATAGGCAAATGGTGTATACCGCATCTCAAAGCTTCCGAAGTCTAGACGGCCACCAAATCTATGCGCGTAATTCCTACTGCAGACATTAGCATCGCTTGTGTCAGACTTCGATATCCTATGCACACTCAGGAGGCAGCGGCTGAGGGTTGCAATGCAGGTATGTGATAAAATTTGAAAATGCACTTTTTTCTTACCCCTTTTTTCACGCCATGTGGTTGTCAGGTGGTTTAACACTATCTTACCAGGCTGATAGTTATTTTGGAACGATCTACCATGATAATCAAGCGAAGGTATATAACATGGGATTGAGTATTGCTCAATAAACTATAATTATAGTTTAAATTGCACATACCAATGCAATAGCGTAATTGCATCAATTCAAAAGTACATAGCAGCGAGATTTTTGAATGCATATGCAGTTATTTCACAACATATATATATATATATATATATATATATATATATATATATATATATATATATATGTATGGTAATACACGTATGCTCTCTCTCTCTCTCTCTCTCTCTCTCTCTCTCTCTCTCTCATCGTCCTTGTGTGTGTGCGTTTGTGTGTACCTGTATCTAGAAAAAATTATCGACCACCGAATCTTAGTTAACCAACTTCAGGGCAATATAAAATGCACATGCATACATAGACGTGCAAATTGTTCTTAAGAATAAGACTTCTTGCGCATGTAATCATGTTGATCGTGGTTTAAAAATGTTTCATCTGGGTAGCGATATGAACAAGTCAGGTGTATATTGGTCTCAGGCACCCTTTATTAGCGATGGCTTCTGTAAGCCAGAGCATAATGTTTTTGTACCAGAGCCAATGCCTTAGTGCCGTAGTCCTGGTTATAATTGTGAAGATTATTTATTTTCCAGCTATAAAAGGCCGGCTTTAAATATTTAGTTTGATGACGATTTGCTTTGAACATCAAGTAAAACTAAGGCAAGTAAATTGTGCCTTTTGGCTCATATAGAGCACAAAGTGTATGCATCTCGGTAGATGTGGCTGTGTCTGGCGCACACAGAGGATGTCTCCGTAACTTTTGCAGTGCTGCTGGAGACTATCCTTTACGATGTAAACTCGCAGACGAGTGCAATAAAGATATGAAAAGTAAGTATGTCAACATTAAGACGAGGTTAAAAGTATGAGGGATTCATTTTACTCGGTCCAACAGCAATTCCAGTGCGTAGCGCACAAACATGTCCTACAACATGTCAGAAGAGCCACTGTTAAAACCTAAAGTGATACCTTATATTTCACAACCCTACCACGCCATAGCTGCCAGCCTGGTGTTTCATAGATAAGCAACGTCTTTGAAGCGTGATGACAATGGCCCTGTAACGATAGTTGTACAATATATTAGTGTCAGAATAACGCTTATTGCTAAAAAGCAACGTGAAGTGTTAAAGTGGGCAAGTTTTTACCTAAGAGACAGTGTGTTTGTGTGTGTTGGGGGGGGGGGGGGGCTTGGGCATTTACGTATCAAAATAGTAAATGATAAAAAAAAAAAAAAAAAAAAGAAAGAAAAACCCACCAGACGCAGATAGATAACTTACAGGGCCATAATTTTGGGAAGAAAAAAGTAAGAGTCAGAGTGCGTGAGACAATACGTTTACAATATTCTAGCAGAAAACTTAATACGTTATGAACGGCCTCAAAACCTTTCTCATTCTGATGTTTTGTATTTTAAATTTCAAACAGTAAGGTTTTCATATTAAAGTTGCCAAGGGATATCATTTTAGATTGTAACTCTTTCCTAAGTATAACATACTTGTTGCATTAAAAGAAGAAGTGCTGAACATTCCAAACGTTGCTCCGAAGAACATGACGGAGACTCGAGAACACCAATTTTGTAGAAATCACCGTTCAGTTGGTTGCAGACCATTCGCATTCTAGCATGAATAGCAACATTTTTTTTTCTCTCAGTGACAATATAGCTTGTTACTGTGGGGTTTGTTTCGATTCAATTCACGTTCAAAGTCATGAAGATTGTGAATATCCACACATGTCGCGGTTATACGTTCCATTCACGGACAGCTGACGGAAAGAAAAAATATAGAACGTAAGTTTGGGGGTTTTTTTAGCTTTAAGGGTTCTTATTTTTTTAGTCCGACCTGACACAGTTCCCAGTAAGAGGTTATGTAAGTATGGTAGAGTAATTCCATAAATAATTTTAAACAAAAGGACCAGTTTTGTTTTTGCCTACATTTATTTAATTTTTCCCAACCCCTTTTTGTAAATTTTCCCTTATCTATGTGGGAAAGCGCTCCTGTCACCACAAGGGCCTCAGACACCTGGGCAAATTCCAGACGGTCTTTATCAGTTTTGTGCATGTATACCAGACCACACTAGCTCACTCCAAACAAAAAGGTACAAAGGAAAAGTAGAGACATTTGTGTTCAACTCATAGTGTGGACGGTTTTACACACCAAGTAGGGTGGGGTTTTTGTTTGTTTGTTTGTTCTTGTGTTTGTTTGTTTGTTTTTGTGTTTTGTTTTTGTTTTTGATTTTTCTTTTTTTTTCTTTTTTTTTGTTTTTTTTTCTTTTTTTGTTTTGTTTTGTTTTGTTTTTTTTTTGTTTTTGTTTTTGTTTTTTTTCTTGTTCTTTGTTTTTGTTTTTGATTTTGCAACTATACAGTCAACATGAGTTAACAGGGAGAGATAAGTGAAGAAAAAGGGTGGAACTTTTTACTTACTATCATTGATTCAGTTCTGATAGGGTTGTAGAAAACAAGCAACTGGTTTGGCCATTGTGATATTGATTCAAGATCACGATTTATATTCTCAGCTGTTTCAGTGGGATTGTTAACTGTGATGTATAAGGTGATGTCTTCTGCAAAAAGACACCGATTATGCCCAAATATGTGACCAAGTAACGCTTTTACCTGGTACAGCTAATTATAATACCAGAAGTTATTTAGACGCTGCTGTTTCAAAGGAGGCTAGACGTTTTTCGGAAATCGGTAGAATACCATCATGTTATTACCTGGATCAAAATACCTGATTATATGTGCCGATTAGATGACAAGTTCACTTGACCCGTATTTTTGATGAAACTGATTTTCATTTCATGCCGCTAGGGACCAATTTGCAAGCCGTTGTCACCATGGTGTTCATATTATCAGCTCAAGCGCAAATAATTGGTGTTTAGTTTATCAACTTTTAGAAGATCCCGAAATGTCAGTGAACAGCTTTTGACGAGCATCATGCAAACTAACTTCAAACTAACTTCAAACTCTGTGGGTCAGGTAGCCAGAAGTTGTTGCGAAACAGGATCGCAGAAATTGGCAAATACTCAAAATCTTTAGTCCTTTAGAAAGCCTAGATTTGGAAGGGCTCTTTGCTCCCCGCAGAGTACCATGTGTATGGAGTTGTGTTTGTGGTTGCAACCTGAGTGGATATATAGTGATTTTCAAAGGAATGTGTATTTATGGTCAAGGAAAAAAGTATATATAGAGTAGTTCTAGAAATGTTCGTGCATGTTTAATTTCGCGCAAACTCAATTTTTCTTAAATTGCAGAATTTCGCAAACTTTAATTTCGCACGATCCAATGCCATATAATGTAGTGAAACACGATGCAACTTTTTTGCGCATTTCAATTTCGCGGTTTGGAGAGTATCGCGAAATCAAATCCAGCGCGAAAATTCCTAACACTACAGTATTTTAAAAAAATGTAAGTTGTGATTTACCCTGATGGCTCAGTGCACATGGCTGTAATTAATATGGTAGGAAAGTTTATAAGGAGAGACTTTAGTATTGCACAGCATAGATTAATGGGCGCAAAACAGAAAGCAAGTTATGACCTGTCTCCTGTTTAACAGTTACGCATTTCCGCCGTTCGGCTCTCCTCATATTTGCCATTGCTGCGTAATTTACTTCACTGCAAATCTTTTAAAATAATGCTTTGGTAATGTCGTTTACTAAACACATGGTCACCAGGCTGAACGGCTAAAATAAACCCCTTCGTAAGCATGATACATTGCAAAAAAAAAAAGAAAAAAAATATTTAGCAAGATCTTCAATGTGCAGGCTCTCACTTTTGTCATATCTGGGCTCTTTGATATGAAAACCAACAATTTTCGTGCTGTGAACAAAGCAATCTGCATAAATATTTGAAAACTTGCTTTTAAGCTTGTTTGGTGACATGCCATTCAGCAAGTTTGGTTTACCACCAGTAGCAAATGTAACGATTTGACCGCAACACATCTGGGTCTGCACGCCACATTTAATTGCCTTGCAACTTCTTTTTGACAGACTATGATGGGAATCAAACTGGTATATCGTAGATTCGAGTGCTGGCCTATTTTACATTTCAGATGTATATAACTATGAACTTTTTAATAAGACTGTGTAAACAGGGAGAGTATACATTGTAAAAAGTGTCTTGTCAATATTACAGCGCCCTATTGTAACTTTGCTGCCGGTGCCTTACTTTCAAATTGGATAATTTAATAGTACTGCACATTGATGTATTCATGCAGTAGTCCACTAATCCATTAATACACTGCGCAGTTGCAGAAGCGCTTATGTAAATTGAAGACTTTAGCTACAAATTACATTAACTTGATGGCTGAAGGGTTGATGTTAAGTCCGCATGAAAATTTGCATAATTTTCAGCATCTGTGCATGAAAATGAATAAATTAGTCTGTAATGCATACCACGGGAAATGGGATAAACCACTTTTGGCACAGCGTTCTTGCATCATATGAGGTTTCCTTTAATCAGAAAAAAAATTGATGTTTTGTGTCAATAATAACGGTGTCCCACAGATGTCGCTTTACAAAAAAATGGCGATTCTTTTTTTTTCGCAATAAATTGATCACTGTTTCTCAGTACTCGGCAACTGAGACTTATTTATGTCAAGTGTGTATACAACATTGTTGCTTGAATATTTGTATATATTCTAACATGCTTGTGCCTACACTTTGTATAATAATTTTCATAACAAGTGGTTATCTGGTATTAAGGATGAGCGGAGTTCACCGTAGTAAGGTTACTGATGTCAGACCATTAAGCATGTTAAAATGATACATTTGCTGGTCCATGTTATGATTCTCCTCCCGCATGGTTCAATTTCAAATCACAATAATTTAAAACATAAGCATGTAATTTAAATACGCAAAAATAATTGTTGAAGGATATCCCGTATTTCAAACAGAATACCCGAATTCAGAGACATATCCCAATATCATTTTTCACGCATATGCATATTTTTTATTTTATTTTATTTTATTTCATTGGAATATATTTTACCAGGGTAGCTCGTTCAGTCCATGACTGCTCTTCCACGAGGCCCTGGGGTACAAGACAAGATAAAGGTAAACATGGAAAAAAGGTAAAAAAAAAAAAAAAAAATACACACAAACTTAGTGTAAATACAATCTATAAAATATTTTCACACTCGATTAAACTATTATACATCACCGACGACTAATTAAGACAGAAAGCTTTATACTGCTTCTTAAAAACCTATAGCTCATCACATTCCTTTTAAAAATTACGTATGCTGTTAAAAGGACTGGCTCCTCGTAGATATTTTTTTTCTTTCGAAAAGGTGAAAAAACTTCATTGCTCGCCGAACTTCTAGTTTTGTATACTGAAAGTTAAACACTCATATATAAATACATATATATATACAATGGAATTTTTTATAAAAGTTTTATTAAAGAAATCTGTTTGCCAGGCAGGCAGGCGGACGCCTCGTAGCGTTGCGGGGGGGGGGGGGGGGGGAGAAAGGAGACACATAGATAACTTGGTAGCTAGGTGGATAGGCGGCGACGGGTATGAACTTAGGTATCTAGAAGGAAGGAAGGAGGCGGGTAGATACTGTGAATGTATTTATTCTGAGGTGTATAAGTTTTCGTGGCTTACTTTTTTCAATGCGTCTTCAGTTTCATTTCTTTGAACTAGGCTCCTGTAAATTTTCGTCGTTTCTGTGAAACAGACAAAAAAATGAAAATAAATTCAATTGCAGTGGCTTAATGGACAAAATGTTGATTAAGCGATTGGTAGATTAAAACTTGTTTTTCAGGTGGAAGCGCCAGCTGTGTTTCACAGAATGGACTTGAATACAAAGAGGATATACATGAATGACCCAGTGATTCAGCAATATTAGAATGTCATTATGCGAGAACTAAGAACCATGGATTTTAACGGCAAAAAGAAAAAAGCGCTATAGCGGAATGCGTCATTCGTTGTATGTCTGCTTGATGATGATGATGATGATGACGATGATGATGATGATGATGATGATGATGATGATGATGATGATGATGATGATGATGATGATGATGATGATGATGATGATGATAAAGATGTTTTGTTGAAAACATATCGTATACAGCAGGGTATCAAAATACCATAATGTTTAAACACTCATATATATATATATATATATATATGTATATATATATATATATATATATATATATATATATATATATATATATATATATATATATATATATATATATAAACAGTGGAATCTCAAATTAAGATCACCTCCATAAAGGGACAATTGCTATATTAAGACTACCAATTTCCAGACCCTTTTTTATACCCTTAGTCAAATTACATCCTCAATTAAGACCACTTCCTATTGAGACTACATTTTTAGTCTCTTCGGTGGTTTTAATAGGGCGATTCTACTACATATATATATATATATATATATATATATATATATACATATAAACAAAGCAGATAAACACCTATCGCCCCTCAACGGAGAAGTTATACTTTTGACTTAAACTGAAATACAGCATATTTTTGGATATATAATGAACCGTGCATACAAAGAACAATGTAAGCCAGAACGCATCAAACAAAGACAACTCTGGCATGGGCCAAAGTTTTATGATGTGCGATTAAAAATATGTTGACCAAGATATGAAGACCAAAATAGATATATCCGACCGTAAAACGATCATGAAAAAGCTTCTTCATGCCCGTGCTGCAACGATGTTTACACATGTAATCCTGCGATGCGATTCACATGAACTGAAGTGTGTTAATAAAGTTTCGTGAAAAAGTTAAATGTGGTGTAAATACTTATTATAGGTACAGGACATTGAAATGTATTCTATAAAACCATTAAAGAAGTATGATGTGTAAGGCTTCAAAACATAAGTATTCTACAGAAAAAGTGCATCTGACGGAGGCTTTAGTGAGTGAAAGTAGGAAAACAAATTATTCAATCACCTTTTGCAATACCATGTGACCCTGACTAGTACCAATTAGAGATAAAGTATCACATAAGAAGGTATTTCAGGCCCAAAATAAAGATGTGTTTCATAAAAATTGGACTCAAGCTTTTTGCATTAGTAAAAAAGGTACTTTCTTGTTAGTCGTGTTAGTTTATCATGACTTGGAAAAGTAGGCCAATGACACGTGTAGCTAATCAGTTGTCAAACCTCATTGTGGGTGTCTTATTCTGCTGTTTTGATATTTTGAACAGCCAACTACACTTTAAAATTCTACGTTCTGCACTATTTTTCTTTTTCTTTTTTGGAAAAGGGTAGAAATCTTTATTTTTTCAGATTTCTATATTACTCCGATGTTCAAACTATCAAAAATAGTGTTTGGAGAAGAAACATGATCATATTCATAGATTTTCCACAGAACTCACTTTCATTCATATCGATTGACTTATGGGTGAAAACGGAAGTACATCTTGACCCAAAAAAGCAGGTCATAAAATCAACAAATGATCATATAATAAACTTAAGTTTAGATGCACTATTATGATATAAGGAGATTCTGCAGAGTCCAATGATCTTCAAGAAGCTGTTTTCGGAAACCCAGGTGTTAAAAAATAACATGCTGTGGATCTGGTCTACAGAGATTGAGTACGTTTCACAACTTCTTTCCGAAAGAGTGAACAGTGTTGTTGGTGAAGCCAAACACCTGTCCATCTGAATGAATTTAAATATATTTACAATACTGTAAATTAACTTACCAATTAATTTGTAAAACAAGAATGAAAAATAAATCATGATTTAACAGGAAAAATGTCGAATATCCAACTGTGAATAAAGTTGAATGAACGACTTTATTCTTATCTATTTGAAGACGCAAAAGTCAAATGAACGACATCAACCTGATTTATTCGCGAATGAAGTCGAACATGAAACCTTGAACAAGTCGAATGAGGGCGTACAAAAATACAGTTGCATGTTAACCGTTGAGAGCCTAAGGGGAAATGTCGCTTGCCTAGGGCTAACCAAAGTGTTGTGTATTTATAGACCCTATGTCGCTCTACAATATTTATACTAGAAACGAAAGGTACCACTTACTGACAGATCAACAATCTTATAATGGATTTGGCGTGCATTTAAACTTAGGTAACACAGTGCAACTGAAATTACGTTTGAACAAGAAAACTTACACAATCGTTCCTAGAGAATTTCGCTCTGCAAGATAAATTAATGCGTATGTTTCGCAAACTGATACCATCGACTAACGTATTATAACAATGCATTGCGCACGATGGATGTCCGGATATGTGGTAGTTGGCAATCATCACATTATTATCTCATTCGGGGGTATGAACTCACACTGCTAAATTATGTAATTCCCATAACATATACACTAGAGTGCTGTACAGGCTGTTCGACATAAGACGTGTCTTTTCGACTGTGATACAATGTAAAAATACGATAAAGATAAAATTCAACAAAAGAGAAATTAACAAGATTCAGTGATAGGCTATATTTTGCGTATAACATGAGTTTGTTTGACCCTTTCCTGGTCAGAATAAGACTCAGTCAACATTTTCCCTTGGCGCGGGAATGGCGCAATACCACCCCATCCGCGCCGAGAAAAACTGTTGACTGGGATGCTACATTATAATATTCACCATTACCTTGTCTACATGTCCCACCAAAATGCTTTCTATTGGGAGCAACTTGAGCGGAAGGATCGGAGAAGAATAAAATTTACATCCACGCACGGTTTGGGCGTTGTTGTAGGAAAATGGGTTAACAAGATTACAATTTTCATTTATTAGATAATATTAAATATAGAAAAATGATGCAGATTTATGCACAATGAAACGACATAAATTTAGGTGCCCTGAATTCAATCTATGACGACAATCAGACATCAAAGGCGTTTATAGTGTCAGGGGATATGACAAAAAAGAAAAAAAAAATCCTATAAAACACGTTCTTAAATTGTTGTAACTATCTGAAAAGTATGTCGTAGGTACATACATGCATACATACATACATACATACATACATACATACATACATAAATACATACATGCATGCATGCATACATACATACATGCATACATACATACATACATACATACATACATACATACATACATGCATGCATACAAACAGACAGACACACATACATACATACATAATTTGTATTCACCGTGTTGAACAATGGTAATACTTTGTTTTACAACAAAACACCGGATGTGGCATACAACCATGGGATACATTCTCATTGCATTTGGTTATTTTAGATTTTCAGGCCTAAAATGATATATTTTGTCGAAATAATATGAAACCCAGGTAAAAGTTTTTCATTTTGGGAAATTTTCCCCATTTTTAGCAAGAAAATATGTCATCTAATGTATGTAAAAATAAAGAATACGTAATCATATGCTGTTTCGATGAAGACTATTCAATCTTAACATGGTGGTCAATGGATCAGCTTGACATATGTATCCGCATAGCTTACAATAGAGAACTACAGCGTGTTCTTAATGTTGCATGGAAATGTGTTCGGTGCAGCTATTAATTTTCGGACAAATAAAGAAAAAAATTAGATAAATTGAAGTTAAATCCTTTTCCACAACCCTCATTGTTTATTGTTTCGCGTAAAAGACACAGGACTGCCAAAGGGAACAGTTATATTTTTTATACAGCGAATCCCTATGTGACCATCGTTTATTACTGTTTACAAAAACGATACACAACAAAACCTTTTTTTAATATTGAAATAAAACTCTTTTAAGATAATGGTATTTCTTCATATTTGCTCTAACACTTTATATAGTTATGTACGTTTTAAGATAAGGAGACAGGAATACTTCATGTGTCTGAGTGAACAAGAAACCACGACGCGCCAAGCACGGGGTGATTTCATATAAGCAAGGTCACAGGGATTGCCGGTGTCTCCTTTATAAGCCATGCTATTTGAACATGATTTTTACGAGAGTAACATTGGTTCCTACATTGAATATCGTAATGTTCAACAATTTTACAAACCGCATTGAATTGTAATTTGTAACCAGGGATGCACTTCTTATGTGATAGCTCCCCCTAACTATGCAATACTAGTTCATCCAGAAGAACTAAAAAAAAGTGCCAGAGCCGTACAGAATCGAATTCCATTGGGTCCCTTGATTTGTTTGTGGGTTTTTCTTTGTTTGTTTTTTTTTTTCAGTCAGGAGAAGACCCCGTTTCTAAGTGGAGCTGCCGCAAATGGTTCCAAAGGCAAACGAAAATAAATTTTAAAAAAGCAGTGGTTTAACTCAACAATAAACCATCGGTGGATATAAGAGATGCATGGTTTAAAAAAAAATTCAAGATATTAACAGTGAGATACCGTACCGGTGGCCGGTGGGTATCACTACCTGAGACAGAGCCAAATGGGTTGTCACTGGGACGATATTCACCATCCATACAGTATCTCACGTATTCTATTCATCTCAAATAATATACAGCAAACCCCTGAAATTATTGTCATAAGCATATGTTGTGTCTACGACTCGATTGCTTAAGGTGACCTGAGGACAGGCAAGGTTAGGAGGATTCCGACTGGCTTTGCTCTTGATATAGAATGGTCCCCAAAACAAAAGACAGTTCACATAAAAAGAGTTTTAAATAGCTAATGTACATATGACAAAGGGCTATTGTGAGGGATAAAACAGATTAGCAAGATTCTTCTGGTCATAAATATTCGTTATGTTTATGAAAGATATTGCAGACATATGTGGCATATGTTTATCACGCTTATAGCTGAGGTACTGCAAAGGTATATGATAGTGCGCTTGTCGAATAGGAGATATGCATATTAATTTCCCGCCAGAACTGTATACCTGATTGCTTAGGCTCGCTTGGCGGGGTATGGCGAGATACGGGTCGATAACTGTGGGGACATGCGGGATATTACCAATATTTTGGAAATAATGAATACTTATCAAAGGCAGATGATTTGTTTCTTAATATATGGCTATGTAAGTACTTAATGAAGACCAGTTTGGCATTTGTGAACTTAAAGTATTCAAGAAACGCTTATTTGGGGAGAAATGAAAATATGGCCCTGTCTGTGACAGTGATGTGACCCGCGAGTCCCTCGTGATCGCCAAGCGTCAAACCCGTGCTTAAAGGCGGGGAATTAATGTGCATACGGAGTTTTCACACTCGTTACATTGCATAATTTAAATATTCTTTTTTTTTTTGTAGCAAACAGCATTCTCAACAAGTATTTTTTTTCGTGTTGAAAAATCATGTCGTCTTGGGTTACATGTTATTGTCATGTATTGAGTTATATCTTGCAAATCAATAATCAAAAACATGATTAATAAATTGCCAAATTGACACTTACCATGATTTGCTGTATGATAGCGATCAACTATCACCGCCATCCCTCTTAACCTTAATAGTAAAAACTTTGATTTCCTCCTAAAATTCAAGGCTTTAACTATCAGCAGACCTTTGTTTGAAAGGTTTCTCTCCTCGAAGGGCATGTGGATATTTTACATCAAATCAAAATGAGTCATTACCTTGTTCCAGCCTGCCACTATGTGTCCCAGACTTCATCCCTAGTCAATAAATGCTTGCATGCGACATATTAACCAGGAATCAGCACTCACAAGGTGCGGTGGTCTGTTAAGGTTTGCAATATACAGTCTAGTTTTTTTTCAATCTTATACATCTTCCGTTTTTCTTTCGGGACATATTAACCAGGAATCAACACTCACAAGGTGCGGTGGTTTGTTAAGGTTTGCAATATACAATCCAGCTTTTTTCTATCTTACACATCTTTCGTTTTTCAGAGCGAGAGTCAAGCTGAACTGTTAACATTGCTATCGTCCCTTAATACTCCGGTATCTTAAAATCGTGCTCTTATTCATAGATACTACCATAGCCGCACCAAAATGTCAAAATAAACAACATTGCTATGGTAAATATGCATGTTAAGTCTTTATCGTCGGTTTCACTTTTTCAATACACCCGGCAAAAAGTACCAGTGCCGCCGCCAGTGTAGGCTCCTCTTCA
>OZ026625.1:44646793-44744293 GCA_964020975.1 Hermodice carunculata
TGAAGACAAGCTTATTATCCTGGAAGTTTATTCTGACACTTTGGTCACAGTGTTTGGTGGATATGAAATACCATTACAAAGATACGGGATGACACAATGTGTACCAGATTTTTTTGTTCTAATAAGAAAATAATGTTTCTGATATCTTTTGGTTTTCCTTAAACTTCAGATTTAAAGATCTAACCAAATTTTTTTGGGTTTGATTGTCAGTGTGTTTGTCCACTATTCTAGTGTGTGTTTTGTGTGTGTGTGTGTGTGTGTGTGTGTGTGTGTGTGTGTGTGTGTGGGAGAGAGAGAGAGAGAGAGAGAGAGAGAGAGAGAGAGAGAGAGAGAGAGAGAGAGAGAGAGAGAGAGAGAGAGAGAGAGAGCATCTACAATGGAAACAAACCTTGCCAGTCTGAGGTACTTTGTACAGAGGAGACTTCTGGGCATCATCTGAAGTTAATTACATTCAATATGAAAAAAGAAACCCAACAACATATATATCACAGCACGTCCCTTCGAAAATCTCGTGCCAGCAATTAGTTGCTACTGAGGCAAGTTTTCACTCCTGAACAGTCCCTTGGCATTTCAAATTGAATCGGCAGAGGAACAGCCTTTCTGAATCGTGAAGTCAAATCCACCCCGTTCCTTTTATGCCATCAAAGTGGGTAATGAATCAAAGTTCCCCCGTGACAATATGGTCAATATACATGATGACTGAGTACCTCCCGTGGTAAACGCAGCTGCCGCCACGACCAGATTACTCATTTCGCTTGAGAGATATAACCTGTTCTTTCAGAATCCGCCTTGGGGCACATATTTTGATCATAGGTCAAGATCCACGAAGCTGGACCAGTCAGTTTTTATGTATATACTTTTAACCATACGATCGAACGATTGATTTTGATTTTTGTTTGTTTGTTTGTTTGTTTGTTTGTTTGTTGTTGTTGTTAGGAGATATGTTCAATTAGCGGTTAGGATTTCCACCCAAATGTAATAACAAAAGCTAGGCATGCCAGATGTTTTACAATAAATACATCACTAAATATCTTATTTGATATAATATGGTGCCGGACGCTTCTTGTTGCTTTGGCGTAAACCAAACCCCTCTAGGCATGCCAGATTTTTTACAATATAAACATCATTAAATACCTTATTTGATATAATATGGTGCCGGACGCTTCTTGTTGCTTTGGCGTAAACCAAACCCCTTATTTTCATGCAAAGACAAATTCCCCATGCACGTTTAAGTGCACAACTACTGTTACGGGAAGTCATGGAATAATACCACTTTAAGAGCTGTTTGTGCCCTCAGTGTACACGCACCAAATCAATGGTGAACAGCATTTCACATCGAGCCTACTGTTTGGACAAAAAAACATTAATGTTGTCTGTGCTAAAATGCAAAGCATCCAGATCTTTCTCGCTCATTATCATTCTATATTTTAAGTGCACTAGATTTACTCTCATCATCTTGTTCAAGAATCAGAATGGAATAGGTTCAGAAATTGTGATCGCTGATGTGGACAGGCCAGACATCAATCGGTCCCCTTATTATGCCTTACTGCTTAGAAGGAGTTTGACATGGGCCTCATTGTTATGCTGCCTGTTTAGAACACCATAGATTTAATCTCCGCTCCCCTGTTATGCTCTTTGTTTTGGAATATCATGGTAGGACTAGTCATGCAAAGTACGCGTGGTCTAAGGCCTATGTTTTGTACAATTATTTTGTGTGTAATTGGATTCATGTAAATGTTGGCTACATTTATAAGTAGGCCTGTCGATAAAGAAACCTATTTTCTCCATTCCTGAATACACCCCCCCCCCCTCGTGAAAATGGTATTAAAAATTCAAACGTGCTACCACCAACCAGGAGAAGCACTTGTCCGGGGGAGAGATGGCACCGAAAAAAGGCTTGCGCTGGTTCTCCGCTGATGACCTAGTTTCATAGCAGAGTTTATGAAACGTTAAAGTTTCATCTAAATCTGAAATATTATGAATGTGATTTTTTCCTTTTCCAAAATAAATTGTTGATACAAGTAATGATTTAGAACTTTTTTCAGTGCGTGGTGTGCAGTAGGATTTTGATATTTCAGTTATCAGACTTGATGGCCTTTAGACAGTACTTGGAGTTATATATTTCAGTCCGGGGGTATTATAAACAAAGAGATACAGTTATGAAAATAGCTGGTGCGTTTTCGCAGATACATGTGTTGCGATTATAATAGCTCAAATTTAGCCATTCATGTCGTGTTTACTATTTTTCTAGAAACATCGAAATTTTTCTCAATAAAAACCAACACATCATTCAGAACGCTTGTGTTTTGATTATTTTATTATATATTTTGATTGTTTACTTCTATTTTTTGTGAAGACAGATTCTGAAAAAAAAACTTGCTGTTAAAATTGAGCGCAGACATTTATTATGTCAGGAATGCATGGTTTTGTCATATCTGGCCTCTCAGTGAAGTCACTTTTTCAGGCTGGACAGTACCTTCAGCATTTTCTTAGCACTAAATAGATTTACACGTCGAATCCAATCTCATTATTATGCTCACTGAAATAGAATACCATGAATTAACCCTTTCTCCCTTGAATTGGGACTGAGTCAGCAGCTTTCCTTGGCATGGGTTGGGCATTAAGTGCCCAACCAATGCCAAGGAAAGCTGTTGAGCTGGGGCACGTGATCTTGATATGTCTCATCTGCAATTCTCAGTCAAACTGTTTTTCATTACTGTTGGAATTAGTTGAAAACGTTGAAGCAGACAACATTTGACCACGAGCCGGTTTAAGGGGGAAGGGTTAAAATTAGTGCCATCATTGTGCTAACCATTTGGAATGCCACATTTTTACACACGGGTCCAACTTTTATTCTTCTCGCTTTGAAAGAGGCATAGATTTGTCGATCAGTTCCTACTGGGCTGTTGTGGCAATGTTTGAAAAAGGCATAGAATTATTAATCGGTCCTGTTATTATGTCAGCTGTCTGATGTTGTATACGTGTACCGGTCAATGTGTCCACTGCTTAGAACACAGATTTATCAATCACTGTGCTTAGCACTTAGAATGGTACAGATTTACTCTTCTCAACGCTTGGAGCGATATAGATTTATTATGCACCATGCTCATTATCCATAATGGTGTTGACTTTTCATTCGCTACCATCGTGGTGGCCTATGTTTGAAATTCAATAAGATTACTAATACTCTCTTTTTTTCCGTACTGTGTCAAATCGCACACATTTGCCGATCCCATCTTATACTGGGATGGATATGAGCTCTGAGGTTTTGATTTAAGCATAGGCTGACTTTTCCAATTGTTTTGCTCTTTGGTGGAATGTTTTACAGGTACACGATTATAAATCAAGTGAAACCTTGTCTTCTGTTTTTGAAGAAACACGTACATGTAGTTAGTTTTAACAATATAAAGTCATGTACTCCATCATTCAGACAATAAATACAATGTTGAATCATGCACATCGTCATCGAAAATACATTACAAATCATTGCAGTATGTGAATTGCGCAGCGTTATAATTCATGAATATGAAGCACTCATAATAAAATATTTTAATCCATGTCGCATTTTGTTTACCTATTTTTAGACCAAAAAATGCAAGAAATGCAGTATTTTTTATTTTCATTTGGACCCCCATGGTTTACTGCCGCCACAAAACAATGCTGTATATTTTCCATAATATTAGACACGCCAGAACCCATTGATAATGGTATTTGACTCACTGTATAATTTTACAAGGAACTTTATGTGTGATGTTGCATATCCACAAACGCAAGAATGCACAGAATGATGTCAGTTTTTACAATGCTTTACTCTGGCAGATTTTTATTCTGGGTAGCTTGAAAATTTTCTCACTTTCAGCTTCAATACACACACACACACACACACACACACACACACACACACACACACACACACGTATATTGTGTATAATTTAGAGCCTGACCGAACCCGAACAACCGAATCCGGGCTTACTGGGTTTCAGGATTGAAGCGCGGCTCGTGTTCGGGTTTTACAGTCACTAAACGTTCGGGTTAGGTTTTCATTGTCAATATTGGCAATAAAGTTAAATAAGAAGGTCACTGTGGTTACTTTTCGTACTTGTATACAATTTAAACAATGCAACAAACGCTATTTTGTAATTAAGTGCGTCACATGGGTTGCATTAATCGCCTGAATTACAACAACAATAATAATGCCCCAGTGCAAAAGGGTAACAGCTATAAACTCCTGTTTAAATAAAGCTTTAAATGAGCATTCTAAGATGTCGAAGTTTATTTATGGCATGTTTGAATTAGATATACCGAACCCGAACGGTGCCCGGTTCGGGATCGGTCATGTGTACCGAGTACCGAGTACCCAGTTCAGTTTCAAAATGCATGTTCGGTCAGGCTCTAATATAAATATATATATAGATATATATATATATATATATATATATATATATATATATATATATATATATATATATATATATATATATATATATATATATATATGTATATATATAAGGCATGCTTTAGGCCGTTTAACAGAGAGTGGTCATCATCCGTAACTCTTCTGATATTGCTCCCGGTAATATTGTGATAAAGATACACTTTATGATTCATTGATGGTGATAAGCAAATATAACACAAAACGATTTCCATATATTAAATTAAGTAGCTACAGTATTTTAAACATTTGTGTGTCATGCTTTTGCATGTGCGCAGACAAAACAGACACATTCTCCTTTTCTTTCCAGAGGTCTGGAGGATTTCTCTGCAACCGTTCCCGCTGGAATCTCCATCTTAGTTTAATATAATCTTCTAATAAAAGTGATCCTATTATATGAAAAAGTTATGTAGTTCACACTTATACAAACTTGGGCTAATACGATTTTTAAACCGTTGCTGGTTAAATGGTCATTTGGGTCATAATGGTAATACATGTCCTTCTTAACATCAGAAGTGCTACCGTCTGGTGAATGGTATTATGTTTGTGTACGAAAATACCCATTGTGTTTCCATCCCTTTCCATTGCAGATCTTAAAGGTGCGATGTCTTTGGAAGTACACACACAGAGGTATGCTGTGGATCTCCTTTTCTAGATTCAGGTTTTCTATTGCTGACCCAGGTTGGTTTGCCTGACTTGGTCACCACCCAGTCGCAATGAATTTTGGTAATGTACATATCGTGCAAAGATACTGATAAACCTCTACGTGGAAGACACCGCTCTCTTTTTGACTTGACAAGCACGTCCAGGCCGGAAATGAACAGCACAGACCTGCGGGACCAAATGCTCAGTTGGTAACGGGAGACCCGCTGCTTTCGTGACGGAGATTACAAATTACAGATAGAGTTGCAGGGTCATTAATGTGCAGGCTTGGCGTACTGGGCCTGTACACTTTGTTTATACTGAAAACAGGTTATATCACATCTCTGGTTAAGTCAGAATGAAAGGAAGGTCCCAGTAGTGTCATAGTACGGTGAAAACGAGACACCGATGCAAATGTGCCGTAACTTTCTGTACTTTTATACAGTCAGCAATATGTACGTTTACCGTTCCAGTGGTGTATTTAGATTGAGTAAGCACTATTCTGGTAAAAGCGAGACATCGTTGAAAATGTCCAGTAACTTGCTGCATTTCCGTAGTAACACATTAACTATTCCAGTGCTCGATTTAGGCTGAGTCAACAACTTTCATCGGTGCGCTTTTTTCATGTGTCTGAATCGCCGAGGAATGCCATGAACCTGGAAATATATACAACTGCTGATATAAAATGAGATGTCTTGGTGGTCAAGTGGAAGTTTTTTTTTAAAGATAAATTTGAACCTGCAATAATTATGTGATTAAGATGAACTGACTTTCCAGTGACACGATCGCAAAGGGTTAAACGCAGTATTCTTTATAATTTTGAACCGTTCTGCAGTCAATCCAGCATGACGGAAAATTGCCAATACTTTTTCGGTCAATCGATTTATAGCTTTCCTTAAATATGTTAAGATTCAGATAAAACAATGTATCAATTTGTGCAGACGTACACCTTTTCCCCGTGTTCTTCCCTTATTTCTTTAAATATCAGAATGGATAATTTATTATTTTGGAATTTGATACCTGACATTAACTTTACCCACAAAATTTCTATATCCTTTACAAGAGTTCGCTGCAACGTGGATGCAATTACATACCTATTCGTTATATTTACAAGACATGGAAAACATTTCGTTATCTGACCTTGTTATATATTACAATTATATTTATACAAATGTCAACATTACCGAAAAACAATTTGTATTAAACAGGAAGAAGCGAGAACAGGCTGCGCTCAGCTGATTTCGCTTTATTTTTGTTTTGTTTTTGTTTTACTTTTATTCTACTACTTTTTATAGGTCACGGAACTTCAAGCCAAACAAATTGACGTTCAAGTCTCATATAAAGATGTGCCCTACTGAAAAAATTTAATCATTATATTGGAGACGGTAGTAAGACCCCTTATCATGACCAAATGCTGAAAATAATGTGTGTTGCACAAGGCAGTATGGCCAAAAGGAAGCTAAATGAATTCCGCATTTTGACCCAAGAGAAAAAAAACAACAACAAAAACATAAGTATACGCAAATGCAGATAATCTATACCTTTTCCAGTCAAATCATTTTGGCATATTTTAGAAAGTGGAAAATAGGACATTCTGATAAAAGTTTGAAAAGGGCAAGGGGTTGCAGTTTTTCACAACTTCAATATTAATGTGGAGATAATCATGGGAACTAGCACTGAAAACTAACCCTCAGAATTTATAGGTAAGGTTCCTTAATCCTGGCCTCAACTGTGGTGAAATTCATGGTGGTTGTGTTTCTTTTAACCTGAGTACAGATGTAACTTTTATCATCTGTATTTGTTTGTTCTCTTTTGAATGTGACCACCCTTTTAAAGATAATGTCCACTGACAGATGGGTTTTGAAAAGAGCATGTCACATAAACTATTCTCCTTGGTGGCAGCACCTGCTTCCTGTGTCACATCGTCCTTTTCACCAACACGTGAAATAGGGTCTATTTATCGACCAGATGGCTCTTTCTGCAACAGGTGGATACTAGGGAAACTTTACCTGCTGTATTACCTACAGGAGAAATGCCCAATCGAGGAATATACTTTGCAGATCATTTTTCACACATCTAAATGGGCTGAACTTAGTCTTGTGCTGCTGAATACGACAACAAACTAATGATAGTTCTGCAGCTTCTATATCATAACGTTATTATCTTTACTGACTACAAATTGTGGCAACAACACTATCATTATGACAAATTTGCTATAGAACTAGTGATCTGCTTTGCGGACGGTTTAAAATTATAAGCAAACTTTTGGGAGTTATCTTTCAGTGCAGTAATGTATCTGTGTGTTGTACACTGTGTGACCTTGCTCTCAAGGGTCCAGGGTTTTGATAAAAAATATTTGTCAGCAGCATGTCCCCCGCAAATCATAATTCGAAGATAGATTTGTGCGGCCTTGGGGACTGTCGAAAGTAACTAGAAGCAAGTGATCATTTACGTGTTTGCACCTGTACGGAGGATATTATGACACCTCCCTCAATCTTGTTAAAAATAATATACTGAACCCCAATGAAAAGTATCCACATGCCAATTTTGAAGTATTTTATTGTTTATACTTGAAACATTTCATACCTAGACGTGCTTAGAACTTAACAAAGCATTCACTTTTCTGGCGTAAAAATAATGTCACGCTCTACCGACATTAACGTCACTTACAGGCAAAAAATGTCATTAACTGCCCTAATTGAAAGTCACACAAATTTTTCTGTTCAATATAGGATGTGGCCACCTCGAGCATCAACACATGCTATACATCTGCGGCGCATACTGCTGACCAGGGTTTGAATTCTGTGTTGGGGAACATTATTCCATTCTTCCTGCAGAGCTTGGATCAGCTGGTTTCGGGTAGTAGGCCTAGGTGTCCTCCGTTGAATACCTTGGCCTAACTGATCCCACAAATGTTCAATAGGGCTTAGATCGGGTGAGAACGCTGGCCATTCCATGACATTGATGTTGTTCTCATTGAGAAAGTTCATTGTTAATCTTGCAGAGTGTGCACGTGCATTGTCCTGCTGAAAGATCGCCAGATCTTGATGCTGCTCCATAAATGGGACCATGTGCGGCTCCAGCACCTCATCAATGTACCGCCTAGCATTGAGGATCCCTTGAATGACCACTAGGGGTGTCCGGTAGCGGTTGCTGATGCCTGCCCACACCATGACAGAGGGTCCACCCCATCGATCTGCCTGACGGACACAGGCATCTGCATATCTCTCCCCAGTCCGGCGCCACACACGTTCTCTGCCATCTGCTCTGCTGACACAAAAACGGGACTCGTCAGTAAAAAGGACGGTATTCCACTGCTGGCGAGTCCACCTGGAGTGTGCTCTACACCACTGCAGTCGTCTTTCTCTTCTGGGTTGGGTCAGCAGGTTACCCCTGTAAGGTCTTCTGGCTGTTAGGCCACTGCTCCTCAGTCGCCTCTCCACAGTAGAACTACTGACAGGACGGTGATTCACCCCTTGAGTCTCACGGGCTGTTTGGGCTGCTGTACGGAAACGGTCTCGCAGGTGCATCAGCCGGATGTGACGGTCTTGGCCAGGTGTTGTCACTCTTTCTCGGCCAGGCCTAGGCCGATCATCTACGGATCCAGTTTCTTGGTGCCGTTCAATTAGTCGTTGGATGGTGCGCCGAGTACACCCCATTCTTTGTGCGATTTGAGTGATTGGGACTCCACCCTCTGCAAGCCCCAAAGCATGGTGTCTTTGACCTTGGCTCAGACGCGGCATGATCGCCTCAACACACCTGAGACCACTGGCTTTTTTCTTGGCTGAACATCCCTTTTTAAAGCCACTGAAAACATCAGGTCATTTTAGCCATCCAATAGGAGTGGTGGTCAGAAGCCATATTCGGTGCACAAAAGTCACATGCATTATGTAACAACCCAGCAAAAGTTAAAAAGTTGTCCTGAATGACCCTGATGTAGGCTCCAAACCATGCATATATGCACACACAGTACTTAGTAACTTACAAAATTAATGTGTTAATTTTTTTATGTGGATACTTTTCATTGGGGTTCAGTATATTACAAGGCAAAATGAATTATACTTTTAATACTTAGTTTTTAAGTGCAATTGGCGCGGAAGACATACAATGATATTTGTCGATAGCCTACGGCTTATGTTCCCGCTGTCGGGATGTCGGCTCCACCTTAAGTGTTACAGACACAACACAATTGGCGAAAAGTCAACGTTACTGAGGCGTATAGGAACCCTTAATGTTAATTGCGATAACATTTTCCGCGTGCAGGGAATGGTAACTAAACTTGCAGCACTCCAGGTAGACGGAAAAATAGTAGACAGAGTGTTCGATGGTTGTTTTTCTTTTGCCTATGGTTCTATTAGTTTAGTATTATCCAAAGTTATGACACTGTGTGAGTCAATAAGGCTTGCTAAACTGAACAATTCTGTTCTTTGAGCTATGGACTTTGTGTATTTTGAACATCCAATTCATTTCAAAGTTGTCAGAGAGGAGGCCACTTCTTGTTTCAACAGAATCAAAGTGGGAAATGTCATCAATTTTCGTAATTGCTTAACAAACATTACAGTTGCCTACCGTCATACGACAGTGCTTTAAATGCACATTAAATGTCTCAGTTGTCGGCGAGTGTTTGCTTAATGGAATTGATACCTTGATTTAGACAATATTTTGACGAAAAGGAAAAATCGCGCGTGAACTTGTGTGTTGCCTTGTCAACACGGTTGATTAATTCTGCATACCTTATAAACAGGTCTACATAAGATTTAATTAACAATCTTCTTGGTAAAGAAGCGAACTGGAAATTGGTGTGTCATATTATGTGCATAAATAAAGACATGCTCACTTCGGTCACTAGTTTCTGAACCTTTCCTAACTAAATTGAAAAGTTGTGTTCAGGAAATCGATTTTTTTAAAGCAAGAATACTCTACAACCTAGGTATGCCGAATGTTGAAGGGCCGCCTTTGCATTCGTAAGTGATTTTAACTCTTTAAGCCTTCATGAGCAATATCCCAAAGACGCGTTTGTCTGTGGCTCTTAGAGTAAATTAGACTCTCAACACCATGATGGCTACAGCATACTAAAAATTGCAAAGGTCTTGCGCCAAGTACATGTACGTAAAAAGGCCCACTAGGGTATGTATATCAACTTCGTTCTATCTTCTCGTGTTTGTTTATTAACCTTTCCGTTCCCTTTTTTCGGCCACTAGGATACTGTGGCACATCTGATGAACAATTAAAAACCATTCTTCAGTCAGATCCTAGTCATTCTGTGCCTAGTTAATTTTAATCTTGACCAATTATAGGAGGGTCCCACAGGACAGTAATAGACTAAAACTTCATTAAAAAGGAAATAAGGGGTATACATACAGGCTCAGAAACTATGCCTCTGTAATAATAGCATGCATGGCAAAGGTCCTATGTCCATTATTAATGTATTAAGATATAAAAACAAAACCTTGTCGTATTTTAAGATATCTTATAAACAAAAAAGTGTTTTACAAATCGTCATAGTTTTTCACAAACTGGGACATATTATCCACATGCATGAAAAAACTTACGGACTATAAATAATATATATATATATATATATATATATATATATATATATATATATATATATATATATATATATATATATATATATATATATATATATATATATATATATATATATACAGAGCATATTTCTGATATAGACTATTTAAGCTTGTGAGACTGAGACGGTACCAGTAGGATTGCGGTGCGACGGTTGTAGTCTATGTCCTGCGTCATGTGATTTTCCTTTCTAAGTTCGGCATTATAAAGTTGCAGTGAGATCGTTCCCTTACTCAGAAAACCTGAACAGATTAAAAAGCAAAGGTTAAATAGTAAATGTGGTCATTGTGATCATTATGCAACCGCCTTGCTTGTAGCTCACGCACTCAGCTTCCAGGTAGTCGTGCGATATCGCAAGTTACTAAGGTCATGCTAATTTTTCATATAACTAGTGATTAATGTTAAAGTACACCATAACTTGAAAATATTACAAATTGAGAAACCATTAGGAATTAAAAATCTGGCTTGCGTCTTGGGAAGAAATGGAGGCGTTATTAATCATGAATCAAACACACTTACACAAACTGCTTTTCATCTGATATCTCTTACCCAGACGTGTTTATCACAGGATACATTTTGGTCATGCCTTGGTTCGCGCACGTGTCAATCATAAAGAGAAATGGACTTGTAAAGGTCATGCTGTTGCGGATGCTGCGTATGTAGCCTCACACTCCAGCAGAGTGATGAAGTCCCCGTTCACAGTATGAAGCCTTAAGTTATAAAAAAGAATATGGCTACAGTTTCTGCAAAAGTAAAGATCATGATAAGCAACAGGTAGCCCTGATGGAACAACAACAAATATCACTACTGGTTTACGTAAAGCAAAGGTCATGTGTGTCTTTTATTATTATCAGTTTATCAAACATGCAAAGGGCACAAAATTACTACCCATGCATGGACTAAGACGGAACATTTTATTACGAAGTGATAAATTCGTACATTGAAATCGCATGGTCTAGTGCCAAATTTGCATTGATTAGAAAGGAAACAATATTGTCAAAGATGACTTACGTGTGAAATGATCTAAAAATGATGGGAAAAATACAAAATTGCCCTACTGATGAGGGGCAAACTTAATTGGATTTTAAGAATACTGAGTGAAAAATAAGAAATACCGTATCTGTTAAAGTTTTCCAAAAAGGGAAAAATGAAATGCTGTATCTGTTTAACTTTCCCAGTGCTCCTCTGAGTTAACGTAATGATCATGGTCTCACAGTCCTCGCGAAACTACAGTGGCTCATCCGAGTCAAAATAACGTTGTTGTTTTTTTTTTTTTGCGAGAAAACAAATCTCTTTACAACGACTTCTTGTTTCATTCTAACGACTTTTATCTCGTTATAACACGACTTCTTAATCGGGCTATCTCGACTTCTCATGTCGTTATAAAGAGCTATTATCTGGTTGTACTGACTTTTATGTTGTTATAACCACTTTATATCTCGTTGTAACGATCTTTTATCTGTTCACAATAAAAGGGTTATGTAACATATTTTAAGCGCAAATATTATGAAGTCTCATCATACGTATGTTACTTTTACTATTTTATATTTCAGCAATATTATCAGGTAAATAAATCCTCTTCTTCCTATTCACAGACCTGTGACTAATCTATTCTATGGGGAAATACAAAAAAGTCAAATTATTCTAATAAGGTGTGCAATGAAACCATATTATTCTACTAAAGCGTGCAGAAATATAGCATTTTTCTACATGAGCGGAGTGAGACCAGATTAATAAAAGTGTGCATCAAGATAAGAATATCTGGCAGAGGGTAAAGTAAGACCGGATTCTTCTGCAAGAGTGTGCAATGAGATAACAAGTAACTGCCAAAAATGCATCTGGCAGAAAGAGAAAGCAGCTGGTATTTTTTCGCTTTTCGAGCTTGTATATTTGTGTTGTCTTTCGAATTGTTTTCAGTATATCTAGATGTTCACCTTTCATTATAATGCACTGATAATTCCATTTTGAACAATGTATTAACACTTAAGATGTGTTACGCCACCGTACAGGGTATCTGTTATAGGAACGCACAATGTGGTTACTTGGATAAGTAATTCTGCTTCCACATAGCCTTGGAGTATCATTGTGGACTTCATTTGTATCTGCAAACTTCATTATTCAAGACAATTCTATGGGAACGTATTGCCACTTTTTATAAAATTCTCCACAGAAATGTTAACAAGTTAGCAAATGTGTGACTTTGTATCTTAGTTTTAATTTACTATACGCCGCACTTTTGAAAACTACTACAGTAAATCCCTGGTAGTTGCGTATTTTATTTATACATCCTCCCTAGGTGTTAAGTCCCGTTGCCCGCCGTTTCCGCCGCTGCGTATCTAATTTTTGTTGTATATCTGTCCCCTCTTGACCTGCTGCCTGTAATTTGGTACAGATAATATATGGATCACGGGAAATATTTTTACAGAATAATATATGGCTTCGAGGTCAAAGGTCGAGGTCAGATCCTTATTGTTTTTTTCTGCTGACTCTGTAATTTTCACATATTGGAGTATACCTTCTTAATAGTACACCGTAAGCCCAGGTTACTATTGAACAGGAAAGTACCCATGGGCTTGCAATTTGTATGGTATACTTTAATCATAAATGACCTTAAAAGGTCAGACTGCATCTACTCCTGTTGATTACTGTGCAAAGCAATGAGAATTGCAGTGCTTATTCACATTTTCAACTTCTTCTCGAAAACAATTAGCTAGGTACAGGTCAAACTTCGAGGAGATGTACATCAGGTAGGTATCTACCAACTTTACTCAAATGGCCATGCTCCGATGATGTTTGGATTTAAAACGTTTCCTTTTTTTTTTTTTTTTTTTTTTTTTTAAATTTTGGGGTTTTCTCTTTGTGTTTTCGTTTTTTTTTTTTTTTTTTTTTGTTTGTTTGTTTGTTTTTTTTTTGTTTTTGTTTTTTTTTTTGCTTTTTTTTGTTTTTATTTTCTTTTTCTTTTGTTTTTTGTTTTTGTTTTTGTTTTTTTTTTAATTTTTGCATTCCTTTTATTACCATGTAAGTCAATCACGTAATTCACACTTTGCTCTATTCAGAACCGTAACCCAGCTCTACTTTCAGGTTTTGGTACAGATACTCCATAGATTTTCGCGTTTTTTATTTCATATGATTGTAAATGGCCTTCAAATGAAGATCACAATGTCTCGCAAAATGAAATAGTTTCCATGCCACATTTTCAAACGGGTGTGATTGACGTCTGTCAAACTTGATCATTACTTGCACAGGTGAAACCTCCTTTAAATTTGCTCAGAGGTGACCTTGAGGTCAAAGGTCAAAGTCAAACTTTCTGCAGTAGAATGGTGACCCTCTGAGAAGGGTAGTCTCTGGTCACAGGTTTCTGCTGGGGGGGGGGGGGGATGCATACTGTTTTTCGCACGAAAAACTCGCTTTTACTCAAATGAATTGCACTTACAGATCTCCATGGACCTGTTTACAACCACCTGTCCACATTGTATGTCTGCTTCGCTTGACCTCTTTCAAGTGGGAACAAGTTCAGTTCTTATAATCCACAGTTGTTGGCCTTGTCTGTCTACATTGCCTTTTCCGAATTTTGAAGATGCAGACTTAGGTTTGTTTTGCCTCTTTCAGATATATTATAAGGTGTCATGAAGTGAATTACCGTTATTATATGCCTTTGTATGTGTCAAGTGGGTAAACAAAATTAACAGTGCAAGGATGCAGAGTATTGTTCATTTCATCTGTGCTATGTATGTATGTATGTGTGTATGTATGTATGTATGTATGTATCTATGTATGTATGTATGTATGCATGTATGTATGTGTGCGCGTATATATATATATATATATATATATATATATATGTGTCCACATGATTTTTTTATGTTTATGCATAAGAACGTATAGTTTTGGCCAGATGACGGACTTGACGCACCCCATCTGTCAGGTAAACATTGCGTATCTTTGCCCGGCAGGCCTTTTGTCCTCGTTATTATACCGTCTCGTCTTTTCAGTCACTTTTACCTTATTTACTCGATGTATCTACTATGTTGCACTTAATAACATTGTATGATTCAATTTTCATTGATGGGCGTCCAAATTGACGGGATAGTTGACTGCATCAACTTGGTGCAAGATTTAACAGTCTAGGACTCATATCCTTGTGTACCATCTTTTTCAGCTGCTTGGTAGTTTTAATACATTCTTAGTATTTAAACTAGTGGTTTTTACCACACGAGAGGGGTTTATATGGGCCATGTCTGTTTCTCATTTTTGTTGACAATGTCATGTCTAAACCAATATCACTTGGCATCCTACCATTTTTAATTTTTCTTTCATGTGGGCTTCTGCGCGTATTTTATCTATAATTCGTATTCATGTAGTTTATGCATAGAAATAGATTTTATATATTGCAGGTGCACAACTTCAAGATGGAATGCATATTGACACTTTGCATAAAATTGTAGCAGTAGACAATGTTCTTAGTTGGGGGGGGGGGGGGCTCATTCTGATTGTTTACTGGATGTTCGATGGATGTGACCTTTGCTTCGATTAAAGCACGTTCAATTTTGGAAATGCGAATGGCGCAAAGTTGTTGGTGTTGTTTAGTGCGTGCTTCTCATGTCAATAAATTTGTGTATAACGCATAAGTTTTGATGTAAAATTCAAACTTTGATTGTCTATGAAACAGATAGGTAGGTGTCTTGCCTTTGGTCAGATTAAGCATAACTGCTAACATGGCGCCGACTTGATAATGTTATAAACCAATTATACAAACTAACTTTGCAGTGCTAAAATGAAACATATGGTAAATAAATCTTGGTTCATGATGATAAACGAATTACTGTGATGCAATATGACACTCTGCTGTGATTTTGATTTTGATATCAGTGATGCACTAAAATTCAGTTAAGTGCCTTAAGGCGGTACAAAAAATGCTTCGAGCCTCCATGGCACTAAAGAACAAAACATATATATATATATATATATATATATATATATATATATATATATATATATATATATATATATATATATATATATATATATATATATATTGCATGAGAACGGCTGGGGGCTTTTAATCTAAGACTGTTATCATACATGCCAATTGTAAGATTTGCCAGCCCTTTTTACCTTCTATGTAAACTTTTTAGTATATGATTATCTCGTATCTTTTTATTATGTATGGACCTGTTTTAGTGTCTGAAATAAAACATATCGTATCTTATATAAGCGTGGTTGTATTATATTCATTGCCTCTATGTAACAACACCACACAAACATGATTATCATGAACATATGAACTATGTGTTTGTGGATAGTATCATGTAAATGAACAACTCAACAATGTGCATGAGTACAGACATGATATCAATTAAAATACCAATTTGCATGGAAGTAAGTCGGATAATACCCTTTCGTACTCCCTGTCAAAGGCTCGTGATTTGAAATAAGTATTGATCAAAGAAGAATTGAATGACTATAAGTGCAGAGTTTGGGTATAGTGCAGTAGCTGGCGTTATGTCGGGAGTCAGTATGTGATGTTCTCCTGCAACTAAATGCCATTAGGAATACATAGAGTGTACAAACTTGTAATGGTGCTCTCTATCTTGGGTTTTGACTGCATTATATTTGATAATAGTTCAGAGGCTCCTATTCCATTGTGTCTGTACAGTGAGAAGTGGGTCTAGATGCACTCTAAAGCAGAGCGCGCCATCTGGTGTTTAAAAAAATTGTGTGAAAAAAATAATCCAGAAGACGCCAATGCTTCAAATTGATTCTCTTGTACAAAATGATTTATGGACTCATCGCTACTTATCTCTCGGATCTTATCCCGAATAATGATGGCCGGCCTCCTGCTCAGCACAAAAGTCGTCGCAGTCTCAGGCAAATCAGCTAAAACTCCAAACGCTTTGATAATTCTTCATCGTTCCCCTATTCAACTTTGGAATGATTGCCCTGGTGATATAAGGCCATAAAGTCTACAAACTCTCTATCACAATTTAAATCTAACTTGAAAAGTTCTTATTTGTCTGTGATTCCTTTACCGGTTCGCTGCTAACGTGGTAGAAGATTTCCTGATAATATTCATACTCAGTAACGTTTGGGTTTATCTGGTTTAAATTCTGATCTTGACTGCAAAGGTCACCACCCCATTTTCCTGCACTGACTGCCAAGCTGTCGAATTTATAGTGGCTGTTCACTTCGCAGGAATATTATGTTAAAACTATGTTGGTTACTTTTAACTTGCCATAGCCTGTCTATGAGTTTTCAAATTCTTCAGTCCATATAATAGCTGTTAAAAGAGTAATAGCTACTACCACTGCACTATGTACACATCACTTATTTTTTGGAGTGTACTGTATTGTAATGTTTGTTGTATATACTATTTTGTGTCTCTATATCTGGGAAACCTGTCCGTTAGTTCTATCTTAATTGAATGGCTAAGTCCCAATACATCAATTTGAAATTACACATTATATCAAGCATTTCAATTACAGGATTTTAGAATAAATGGAAATTAATCATGACGCCACGTCTACGTCCTCCCGTCGTGCTTGACGGGGCACCTCACTACAAGACATACTTTCGAACGTTTGTGGCTTTTATCTCTTCCATGACATTAAAAACAAACAAACAAACAAACAAACATACAAACAAACAAGCTTTTATTACTCTGTTATGAGATAAGCTATCTTGTCTACTATTGTAAAGTTGTCATTTACCTTTATTCAGGAAGTATATTAATGTTTTCTTTACACTTTCAAAGGTGTGTTTATGTAACTTTGGATCCACTTACATGTGAAACCATTGTTTTCATTATTTAAAACATTATCATAAATCTATAATATGGAGAAAATATGAAAAAAACGACCCTCGTTCACGGACATTAGACGTTTCTGCATATTTAAATACTAGTAAATAGTTTTAAAACTGACAGACTTATAACAATTTATAAAATATATCAGATCATAACGTAACACCTACAAGGTTAGCATTTAATGTTGAACACATGTTTTCTAAAGGACAACTTTTAACTCCAATTTAAGTTTACTGTTCGCTCATTTTAAATAACCGCAAACAATCATGTACAACACTTTTCTGAGCGGCATAATGGCATAAAGAAAAACCAACGTCACCGTCAAGATAAGCTATCGGATACTATATTGCTCCAGTATTAGATGGAATTGTTGTTTTTCAGTTTGTTCACCGGCTAAGTCTTGCTTCACCATGTATGCAATTGAAATTGAGCGACTCCGAGTAATAGAATATAGCGCTCTATTACTCTCACCAACTGCTCCACGTTAGCGGTATGTACACAGGCAGACAGCACTGGGTATTTTGTAGTTTATTTTTCTCTGCATCAGACTCTGTCAGCCGTAAAAATGTACCAGAAGCGAAAAAAAAAAGCAAGAAAAAAAAAAAAAAAAAAGAAAGAAAAAAAAGCACCCCCACACACAAAACCACAACAACAGAAAAGCTCAAAGTCAGATTCACCTGGTAGCTGATAACCTCTTTACCATTCCTGACTTAACCATTTCTCGCTCGGAAAACACACGCCGAAACTACTCAGTGCAAGCTGTTCACTCAGCATTATTAGAGAGATAACATCATCATGACTGTTCACCTGTACACCAGCCAAATCTTCTGGACAGCAGCAACTCTGTCTTCGCTCAAGCTCCATGATCAAGAGATGCAAGGCTTTGTAGGTTGTTCTGGTGCTGTTCAGCACACCGTGGTAATAATATATACCGGCTTGCAACTTCTGCTTAATCTCCCAGTTGACAGACGCGAGGGAGTAACTCTAACACTTGCTGTCCAATTTCATCTCAGGGCTGTCCAAACTACATTTCAACGGGCAGACAGTCATTAGGCATATTTGCATCATTCAGAGTCCTTTCATTATCCCTAGTGCTTTTGTGTAATGGCTTACACTTCCTGGCCAGAATTTTGTCTTTACACAAGCATTTCTCCATGGGTTAACCTCTATAGATCAGGCTCCCATTTATGTTTTCCAAGAATAGCTACATTTGAGAATGTATGAAAAATAAAGCCACGCGTTCAAATCAGCGAACCAATAATCTCTTTAATATCGCGTGCTTTCCAATAAGTTGCATTTTATGTACCCCTTTTCAAGTTTGGGCATTTCAGATTACACGTTCAGTATTTCCCCAACGAATTCAAATTATAGTATACAATTATGACATCTAAGGTCCTCTCTATATTAAGCGTATGTTTGTTCAGTGGTTTTGTGAAGATGTGTTTATTTTCTGTGTTTTTTTTTTCTTTTTTTTTAATGTGAAGGATCCTTTTTGCTTTGCAAGCTGTAAGTGTTTGCTTTTAACTAAGTCACATTAGCACGGGCCGTCTTGTAACCTTCTTCTCATCGACAGTTTTTGTAGCTAGGCAGGCCTGTGGATAATTGAACGCATCATGATTGTGAAAAAAGCTGCACGTGCTAAAACAGGTAAGCTTCAGATATACTAGCAAAATTGGTTTGGACATGTAGACAAGCCATTTTCACTTGCTGCTCATAGTTGTTGTCTACTTTACTGTTCATGATCTATGAGTGGCCATTTTCGATGCTTTAGGCACATATAATCACAGGTATTGGTTAACACTTTCATTGATATTTTCGATAAAGATCGTTGTGCCTTTAATTACCATAACGATATCCAATTCATGTTACATGTAAGCCAAACTTTCTTTAAGATTACATCATGGCAGAATCTCAAAAGGCACATCCTTTAGTATAGATCGCTCTTTTTCTTTACAAAGACACGGGAATATATATGGCAGTCCCGTAGTACCCGATTTATTTATGTGCGTATCAATGGTCTGCTTACTAAGTCAACAGGACAATTTTAGTGGGTCAAGTTTTTCGGTGATAACTGCAGACTTAATTCTGCTTTTTAAAATATTTTTGTTAAGCACGGTGATGTTCCTTGATAAGAGGCCAGGTTGCAATTGCATTTTGAGTAGTTTTGACATGATCCTCAAAGTCATAGGGTAACTTTGTGAATTTCATTTTAAATGTAATAACGCCAGTGAAAATTGTAGGAAGGACTTTGAAGTTACATAATGATGGTGGTCTTCTGCAATGGTCAGATTAACCTGTATATTTTCGAGGTCATGGGGTTTCGTCTGTGAATTTAGGACCCAGATGGTATCGCAAGAACTATTTCAACTGGCTGCTTAATAAAGCATATGGCTCCCATTCCATGCAACGACTGGGATGAGGTTTTTGTTACACTGATCACATTTCGCGTTTTGCAAATTTTCTGGGTTCTTGTACAGACTTTAACTCTTCATTTGGTGACCGAAGTACTGGATAACTGCTGACCTCCTTCCAACATCATAAGGCCATTTTAGTTTGCACATTATAACTGAATAGCTGTTCGATACCTCTTAGAGCCAGGACTTGGATACCTCACTGATGCTGTTGAACATAGTAGAGGTCTCCTGTAAATGTAAACTTAAGAAAGCACATGGCCGACGTGACCTTATTCGCAAAATTACAGGATCACTTTAATCTAAGCACGCAAAATTAGCTAAGCCCAAGACTGCTGCAAACAGCTTACATAAGGTATGAAACAATTTTTTTTTTTTTTTTTTTTTTTTTTTTTTTTTTTGACGGGGGATTTTGCATTTTCGTTTATTATTTGTCTGGAGCAACATTTTACTACGTACAACAAATTACAAAAACAAAGACCCACACAACAAAAATGGGTCATAACAGCAAGAATGTAGTAAATTGCAGGATTTGGCCGTCCCATAAGTACACATAAAGGGTAAGAATAGCTGTTCTTGTTGTCAGCCATCTTAACCCCTACGCCATAAATAGCATAAGGAACACTACAGTCATACTTTACTATGAAGATTTGATACACAATTCAAATAAAATGTGGATGGTAGGCCCATAATAAAATATAATACATATTACTACACTCCATTACTTTACGTCAGCCATTGATGCGAAAATTTAACGTTGCAGTCGCTAACGTCGGGACAAACTAGCTTGTATTTGTAACTATATATATATATTTATATATATATATATATATATATATATATATATATATATATATATACATATATATATATATATATATATACAAAAATCGTGTTTTTGTAAGTTTTAGATGACAATTTGTCTCTGTGAATAATCAAACGCGCAATTGCAGAGGAACAGCAGAGAAAAGATGCACATTGAAAGGCCGTCAGTATAAGAACACTACACAGGCAATTGCGTTTTTTGTATGTGTATAGAATGAGAAATATAGTCTACTACGCGACAAGGAAAATGAGAGAGTTTCTGTCAATTTGTGAACACCAGATGTCGCATATTGGGATAATAGCGCAAATAGGGTTAACGCACCACCATTGTGATTCTATGCACATAAAGGAGACTCCCTCACCTGTGAGGTTTCACATACCGGCTCTCTCTTCACCTTGCCCGTCGACAAACCAGATTGCATATCCATGACTTGGTTAAGCGCGTTGCCATCATTGTGAGGCGTTTTTGGCACGAGGATGCGTGTTTAACTAGCCACCAATTATACTTTTCCTGCCACTATACACATTGTTATATGAATATATACATTCTGAAAGATATTTACTTTGGTGAGCTAAATCTTTGAATGATGGACAGACAGAGAGAGAGAGAGAGAGAGAGAGAGAGAGAGAGAGAGAGAGAGAGAGAGAGAGAGAGAGAGAGAGAGAGAGAGAGAGAGAGAGAGAGAGAGAGAGAGAGAGAGAGAGAGAGAGAGAGAGAGAGAGAGAGAGAGAGAGAGAGAGAGAGAGAGAGAGAGAGAGAGAGAGAGAGAGAGAGAGAGAGAGAGAGAGAGGCCACTTGAGGTAATATAGGAGTGTAGTATACATGAGCCATAACTTCATTGTACCGAGGGAATGGCAAATCAAATATTTGCGTTGCATGTTAACTTCGCTATTACGTTTTTTCTGCTTAGATCAGACATTCGGGCCCTTAAATCATGTGCAATACAGGAGCGCATGTGAAAACCGAAAGTATCGTAAGAGACAATTATTCCATTACCTGGGATATATATGATATAACTTTCATTTTCCTGAACATATGTTCAGATGAAGAGGGACTTCTTTGTCATTTTCTTCTTTTCTCTTTATGATTTTGTGTCTTTTTCAGGATATGCTGAAATCGGACGAGGGGACCCTTTGCCTGCTGGGTAGTGTTTTTAGATGGAAGCATCAAGACTGCTTTACGTGGTTCCTTTTGTCCTGCCTTCTCAACGTATTCGGTGAGTAAAGCTTTAGTTTCGCGTCATATTTAGGTCACTTTATCCTGCCGTACATTTGGTTCACTTGCAAATAATAGAAAAGGAATATTCATATTTTTTGCCTATAGATTTTGTTTGTTTGTTTGTATGTATTTTTTGTTTTGGTTTTTTGTTTTTGTTTTTGTTTTTGTTTTTTTTTTGTTTTTTTTTTGTTTTTGTTTTTGTTGTTGTTGTTTTTTTGCTTTTTGGCCATAGGAAGAGGGTACTGTCTCGATTGACTTAACGGTAGAATTAAATCAGCCAATCAATTGAGGTCCCGTGATAGTAGACAAAAAGTTATGTATTCGGCACCGTATAGTTTTCCCAGTTCACTGTTCAGAAATAGATATAATCCTTGACTTGGTCTTTTCGGGATCTTAAAAATAAAATTGAAATTTTTCCTTGTGATGTTTTGGAAAACATGTTCAGGTGAATACATTCTTTGTGTCCTTGGCCAGGGAACATTGTTGTGTATTCCCACATCGACAAATTGGTGCGAATTTCAAGACACTCAGGGACAACTATTCAACATTGGGTGCAAAATGTTTAATGACACTCAGGAAATAAATGTCTTATAATATTATGATGAGTTTAAATGAGATGTTGAATTCACACAACAACCCACGATTTTCTCAAGTGGTATTTTAGTACACGGCACGGCTCACTTCCGTGTCTTGATAACTTTGTTAATAAACCGGATCAACGTGTGATAAATGAGGTACGACGGATCGCTTGCCTTGAAAGCTATTTTGAATTGTTATTTTATTATTGTTATGCTCATGTTCTTGTTAACGGTATACATAATAATTATAACAGTATACCCACTTCATACGAAAGATCTGCTCCCTGAAGAACAAAAAACCTAAACAGGAGTATCTCCAATATGGGTGTTAATCGTTGCAGAGTTCAACAAATTGCAATGTTTGAGAATTACATGCCAAGTTTTATAAAAACACCTGTCTGAGTATTTGTGCCATCAGTTTTAGTCCACATAACAGTGGGAATAAATTGTCTAAACAACATTTGTCGTATAATCATCGTTAAACCAACCATTGGACTTCCGAGCACTAATAGGATAATTACTTGCCGGTAACAAGGTGACATTGGGCAACAAAAATCAAATGTGTCTCCTTGCCAACCTTACAATAGGCGTATTAATACCTGTAATAAGGGATTGATATCGGCGACTTCTTGTCCAAAGTCGCAGTCGTTTAATTTCCCGCTGTACGCGATAAATACCACACCGTGCATAAACAAAAATACCACTAAAAGCCATCCGTTTGGCACACCAGTTAATACTCGATCGAGCAATTGCTTGTTGTTGTACACATTTCCCATGGTTACCTCTGCAGCAGGCGTGTAACTTCAAAGTCGCCAACCCACTCTATGAGAGAAAATATTTTCTCTAGCATGACAAATTCGACTAAGTACCATTTGTATCATTTCAAGCACTGCTGCTCTTTGTAATTTGTGTTCCGTCTCAGTCCTGTATGCAATCTCATCAGTGATGTAGTCTGGGAGAGGATGTTTGATGTCCGCTTAGGCATGAGCTCGACAAACACAACGCTACTCAGCTCTCACACAGGTACTGATGGAAATTGAGATTGATCATGATACGTATCTTCAACTGAATAGATTATATATCACATCGTTTACATTATAAAGTAGCTTTTGACAGCAATGGGAGATGTAGCCTTTTCATTACATCGAATGGCATATTTCTGCATTTAAATGTTTTTCAATGTTGAAATAACAATGATTCGGTTTACCGTATATTTGGCTCGAATTGAATCAAACTTTCCTATTCACATTTGTCATAAAAGATTTTAATTGACTGGACCACCAACACGCACATGCTGAGGTTAGTGACTTTTGCATTGCAAGGCAAGTCACGTTTTGGGAAGATATGCACCAATATGTCATTCAACTCTAAATGAAAAATCGTGAGAGATTCAGGTTTCTGCTATGGACAGTTTACGTAAATCCACGTGTTTCTGGACATTACAGGCAATCTCTTGGAGATGTTACCTGTGGACAAAACTGAAATACGTTTTTGAACTTATCTGCCTTAGTAGTCACTCGGACTTATCTTATTGTCATCTGTCCGTCTTTGTCCGCCAACAGTTTATATTTTCGATTTTTTCCCCAAACCGTTAGCTGGATCCGTTCTAAACTTAGTGGGATTGATCTCCACCAAGTTTGTCTAAATGGTCATTCTGCAGTCAATTTTATATTTTTTTAAAAGTTTCTTGTGCTTTTTTTTGTGCCAAATCCTCAAAAACGTTTTTCGATACCACCGGGCCAATTGCTAAAAAATTGAATAGGGACACCTCTTTGACAACATTTTGTAATAAATAGCGCTGATTCTTTTTAGATTTTTAATGAATTTTGTATGATATGTATTTTGCTGTAACTAACATCGCTGCCTTTAGTAAAATACCTTTTGGGTTTCCTCTGGTGTAGTGGCATTGAGAAGTTAAATGACATAGTGGCTAATCTTCCGTTAATGTTGGATCATTGGCCTATAGTCAGTATCAATTACTAATGATACTAATATAAAGTATCTATGGGACTTCTTTTTATGTTGTTACTTTGAATCTTGACTTGCCTTGAGAGTCTAACTGACATTTTGGCAAATATCTCGGTGATAGCGAATTCCGTCAATTTAAATTTTAAAAGTAACAAGTGAAATGTTAGTCTGACGACTGGTGTTACAAACAATGATGGTCTAAAACAAAGATGACCTTGATATTATGAAGTTCACAGGACTATTTCAATTTACGCATGCAACCATCAGCCGAGCACAGGACTGTCACAGTCCGCTTGTTATGATTCTGGAAAATATAAACCTGGAAATCAGACATCAAGAATAAATCAACCAAATGATTTTCAAACTTAATACAATACATTACTTGTGCAAGACAGGAATGGTAACGGGTTGACGGTGGGAGAATTTACACACTGGGATTATCGTCATCATTGTTATTATCGATTTAAAACAGTGACAATGCGTGATCAGATCGACCAGTTGATTGGTTTACTTCGTACCGTTATAGAATAACCTTGATAGTATATACGCTGCACAAATGATAAGTGGTAATCCTATCAATTTGCCGTCTTCATATTCAGTAATATTTCAGTGCAGGCGTTGTGCGTAGATTACTTCAGTTTCGTGCTTTGGCACTTCTGCTTAACTAGAAGGCATTCATTTTAACTGCTCTGCCCTTCTATGTTGCCAGGCAAGGAGGTACTGTCGTCACCATAATAAAGACGCCCCAATGCGACATGTTACTTAAGCGTCTGAAAGTAACGCAATTTTTATTTTATGAACTTCAAGGCTAACTTACAAATATATTATGCTCTCTGTATGTTGGGAAAATATGTGAATAATAGCTTTTAATCTCAGTCCTTTTTCGTTTTGTTACCTTTGCAAGTGAAGCACATTTGAGCATGTTTTAAACATTGACTTGCCTTCCATGTTGTCAGTTATTTGCTATGGGATAGAGATACAGGGTAGGACAGGGGTTAATACGAATGTCCTCTAGTGAAAATTCTACTCTGATTTCAAACAAAGTGAGTAATAAAAGGCCGATCATTTCGAGCCCAGCTCATGGTTAGTTTAGTGAGTTACTCATGATCCCTGGCGGTGTTGCAGGAGTTTTTGTAAAGCACCTGGCACGGACATTGGCTGGGCACTGATTCATGATGTTACTTCTCATTTCTGGAAAATCACATTAAGTTTGCCGCATTGCTGGATGCGGAAAAGTGCTTTAATCTGATGTTGCACAATGATCTTGGGCTTTTTTGTCTTTTTGTTTTGTTCTGTTTGCTTTTTTTTGGGGGGGGGGGGGTTCCTTTCAATTGTTTTCTTTTTGTTTGCCAGATAGTACGCAGCCTGGCATTCTTTTAGTTTGAGGGGTTACGACCTATGTACTCAATGATACTAGTTACAGTTTCATATTTCTTTGTGAAAGATACAGTGCCAAAGATTCCACTTCAGTCCATTCACAACTTTTAGTACTCCATCACATATATTTTCCAAATATTCTCAATATATATGCATCGTTTTTTACATGGTTTTTTTTTAGATTTACAGGAATTTCCGCCAGTCAGTATACGAAAAGCTAGGTACGACATCCATGTTTCTTTTACCATGCGCAAAACAGACACATATGATCCTGCCCACATGTCCAATTACTTCATAATCACATTGACTTGCAGACTTTAACTGCTCATTAATTTCACTCTCAAAGGAAGCCCTCCCAGGCAACTCCTTTTCAGATATTTCCATCATATAATGCTAAATAACTTACAAGGCTTCAATATGGTCCTACATATCACAAGTAAGCAACGATGCGAAATTGGGACCCATGTCTCATGACCTCTCTGCCAATGTAGTACTCAACGAAACTAGTCTCATTCATCATCTGCACACTGTTCAATAGACTATTTTCAAACAGATGTTCAGTTGTTGCCTTCACTATGCCTCATCTAAGATTTCAGGTGTTTTTTACGGTACCAGTTTAATACAAACTTGTCCCAACCGATTTCTCCCTTTTTGTTCCAGTCAAATCTTGTTTGTTTTTTTGTTTTTTGTTTTTTTGTTTTTTGTTTGTTTTGAAGAGGAAACGTGTTTCATTTGTTTTGTCTTGTGTCTACCACCTTGGGTGCTATTATTTACTTGATAACGTCACTTAAAGGAGGTGGTCAAGTTGAATGGCACGTGTAGAGCATCCTATGCCATCTTTCGTAGCACGAGGCAATGTAGTTTGTTTGCCTCCGCCCTCTCTGACATCTTTATCGATGAAGTATTACCTAGTCTACAATCAAGTGAACGGGGGCCTTATCGGTGCCCAAAACATTACATTGTTAGATACCATCATTCATGTGTAATGAATATGCTGCGAGGCAGCGATTGACTTTTTGAATTGAAAGATTTTGATGTATGGGTAAAGGAAAGTCCTTGTTTGACACACTGAAGCCTGGGTCAAATTTGGTAGCTTCTGAGAATAGTGTGAATACAGCGTATATGGTATTGCGTGGCACTTGCCGGCATTGTTGGCGCAAGAGTTGTTGGGTTATTTTCTAACTCTCGCGAAAACCAGAAATTTTGAAGTGCCATAAACTTTATCTGCAACTGACTGATAATGCTAAATTTTGTTATGCGGTGTACCTATATTTGACAACAATTCTTACGGAGCAAATTTAGTTACATCGTATTTTCGCCATTTTGTCTGTTGTTCGAATAATTGATCAATAGTAAACGTAGTTTAGCCATGAGGAAAGCTATCCACAGGCGATTAAGGATAGAAATGCGAAGTATAGTATAGGACATGTGCTAGGCATGTGGAAAATATCTGGTTTAAAATCATTCAAAGGAACATGATATTGCGTTCATTTTGCTGATGGAATTGGCTGTGCACAAAAGGCCTGGTTTACCCAGCGCTGTGAAGGCATGGCTTACCTTGATCTTTTTACTGAAGTAAAACTCGTTTCCGAAACATTGATGAAGTTCACAACCTGGAACTACTTGATCTCATTTAAGAAAAGACTTCTCTCTTCACAACTTTATGCCTTGTGCATGACAACCATGCCATCTGACGTCAAACAAAGTAAACTCTTCGGATACCCTTGGTCAGCTGGGCAGTTCATTACTAAGAGTCTCAGTGTGCCATTTATAAGCATGGTATTGGGTATTTGATAGAGAAGGTCTCGTCCCAAGACCACTTGTTACAAGAACTTTTAAATATGGTTTTACATCAGGCTGTGCCTTGGCCATAACCCACACGTACCATGTTATATCTGTATAAAATACTTGCTGTTTCATGACAGTTTTGCGAAACATAAGCCTGAGAATTATACTTCAGTCTTTGCTGACAAAAGCCTCCTGATCAGACAGGTATTGCAGTACTATGAATTCTTCTTCTTTTTTTTTTTTTTTTTAATTCTGAACAGCGGTGCCGAGTTTCTAAAAAAACGACAGGTGCCCCGCTTTTGTTTGCCATAAAAATCACTTTTATTTTCCGCATTTTAGACAATTGTTTCCATATGTGAAAAAAAAAAAAGAAAAAAGCCTCACCCACTTTTACCCATTTTCCACCAAACCCTCCCTTTGTCGTGTTGGGCTGATTTTAGTCATCAGCACAATCAAGTAGAAGTAAACAATACACTTGCGTTTTGGCATGATCTTGTACTATGTTGACCTGAATGATATTAGTTTTAGTTCACTGACTGATGGTCCACGTATCTGTGTGAATGTGTGTTTGCTGATTTGCTTCCAGCTATGGTTCGGGTGCCCGTCGCGGGTACCCAAGTAATAAAATACCCGACAGTCCGGTACCAGGGTAGTGAAAATCAATACAAGTCAATGCCCTTTTGTGTACATATTTAGTATGATTGAACCTTTGGGCTACATCTCCAGTATCAACAAAATTTAGAACTTGTTTCTTCTTACGCACATTTATGGGAGTGCTGGTATTTATAAAAGCGAAATCACACGCAGGCAAGGCGCTTCGCCATTTGGGATGAAATTTTGTCAGCTCGTATTAATAAAACAACGTTGACCTATGTTTCCTATATTTGGCCTATTTATTTTAAATCTCACATTTTTTTGGTCAGGCAATATATGTGCTCATGGAAAATGCACCGAAATTCAATTCAAGATGGTCAGTTGTAAATAATATGAAATCGCTGTGGCATACAAAAAACTTGTCACCGTCTGGCAGACAATGACATGAACTAAAAGAAGGCTAATTTATGTTCTTTATCATCATGCCTCAGATAGAAATCCAGCGCTATATTTTCTGAACAGCGGTAAACATTTTACACTTGTTGCCTGCAAATGTTTGTGCTGTTAACCGCTGCACATTTTGCCGCCGGGGGCGCTGCACTCAAGTATCTGAGTCAACCTTGACCCCTAAAGTATATGGACGGATTATTTGCACACATTGCAAGCTTGATCATTCTCGAAGATATGAGAAAACAGCTGAGCTTATCACATGGTTCTTCGTCCGTCGTCAACAATTGACTTCTTATCCAAAACGGTCACACAAATTCACTTTTAACTTGGTGAAAATGTACCTTGGGTGGTTCTCTACTAAGATTGTTCAAACGGCCACGCTCCCGCGATTTTTTTATTTTTTATGATTTTTTTTTGGGGGGGGGGCAAATCTGGAAAAAAAATTCTCTGATACCGCTGACCCAATTGCTTTGCTTTTGCACAGGAACACATTTAGGGACTCCTAGATATGAATTTGTTCACCATGTGAGGCTGCGATTAAAAATATGATTTTTGTGTATTATTGCTATTTTCGACTTCTCAAGAACCGTCACCCAGATTAAGCTGAAACTTGGTGGATATATTCTTTGTGGACGGGTCAAAAAATTTGCTCACTAGGAGGCAATGTGGCGGATTTCTGATTTTTAACGATTTTTTTAATTCGGGTACTTGTTGGTAAATGCACCTGTCCTGCTGATTACTATGTAATTCAAGGGACATTCTAATACTAATCCACATTTTTCACTTCTCTGGAAAAGTTAGTCAGATCCACTTCAAATTTGGCGGCAATGTACTTTGGGTGGATCTCTATCAGATTTGTTCAAATGGTCACGCTTCTTCGACTGTTGGTTTTTTTTTTTTTTTTTTTTTTTGCTTGCTTTCTTTGTTTGTTTGTATTTTCTTTCTATTGTTGTAGATTTTACTCTAGACTGTTACTTAAAACCGAAAACGTCATCAAACCATCAGCAATACGAAAGGTCAGAAGTAGCTCTAAGGTGTGTATTTGCCGCAATACACAACTGAATGCACAGATATTTGGAGAGTATTCCCATTAGTTTGTATGTTAAAGCAACTTTATATAAACCAGTCATTTTTGTAGCTGTGGTTACATGATTTTTGTGAGGTATTTAGTCAGGCATCTAGATTTACTGTCTGAAATTTGGTGTTTATATCTGCAGTAGTATTCAAGTTATCAAGTTGCAAAATTACAATGGAAAGTAATGGGAACACACAACCTTAGCCCTCCACTGAATGCAGTGCCCTCTTTTTGGCAGTTCCTGAACCTCCTGTTCTCTCCCTTGTCTATTTTCACCAATCCACGCTTCCACGTAGGTTTTCGACAGCATGACCAACGGCATGCGCCTTCTAACGGACATGCAGGTCTGCACTCAATAAGGAAGGGAAACAAATAGAAATAAAATGACGTCGTGCGTCTGGTTCTACATGCAGCCACGTAGTTACATTTTACAGTAAAGGCACAAAAATCCATGTGTCCAACCTCAAACCTGGTTGCAAATTTAGGCATTACAATTGATAAGGGACAGATTGTCATGCTTAATTATTCGTCCATCTGCATTTGTACCAAACCGAGGCAGGGGTGGAGGGATAGTATCGCATGATGTGTATTTTGCACCTGATTGGCCTATTAGCCCCACCAATATTTTAATGCAACATCCACCATGACACCATGACACATGTCTATAAATAGTTAGAGGCGAATCTGAACAAAAAAGAGTCAAGCTACTGACACGAAAAGGGCATATGTGGAGAAACTGATGTAAAATACGCCGTTATGATTACAGTAAAATCGTATATAAATGAAATCGACTTGTATTCAGGCACATGGGGGTCTGGTCGCACAGGAACCAGAAAACCTAGGGTAACAAGCACTTAGAAATGCACACTTTTGCCTATCACCAAAAGCTCAATCGATTGGATCTCTCCGCCAGTTGGGACATCATCAGCTATCGGGCAGACTGAAGCCCCAATGACGGTAAACATTGGAGAAATAAATCTGTTTCAGGCACAGTGCGTGCTTAGATTTAAATCACTCATAAATGCTAAGCGGATACGACGTTGTATTGACTCAGGTGAACCATATTCCGCTTCATTTCCAAGCAAAGTTAGCATTTTATCAACGATATTGACTTTTATGTACACGAGTACGCCACTGAGCCAACGAGTCAGGAGTTAGGAATTAGCAAGGACTGAAAATACTTCAGTGCTCATGTGACTGGTATACAAAGTGATACCAGCTACAAAAAATATCTTTCATGAGGAATTTTTATCGTTTTCAGTAAACATTTTCACGACACACACTGCAGCCTCTTTCTTTATTAAATTAATTGTAAATAAGAGAGAGAGAGAGAGAGAGAGAGAGAGAGAGAGAGAGAGAGAGAGAGAGAGAGAGAGAGAGAGAGAGAGAGAGAGAGAGAGAGAGAGAGAGAGAGAGAGAGAGAGAGAGAGAGCGGGGCCTTACATAGTTAGTCGAACTATGGCATGAAGTTAAACATTTATCCACCAAGCCACGAGAAGCTGCAGATTTTGATAGGACAACTTTTATTTTATTTCAGTGAATATTTACAATCAGATGTTTGATTCTGTAAAAGCAATATTAAGGTTGTGTGATAATAAGCTTTTGTGGACTGCGATAAGAGTTTGCATTAAAAAATTCTCATTGGGTGCCGTTTATCGATCGCCAAATGCACCAGCGTCTTTTTGGGACGAACTACGGGGTACTTTGGATTTAACCATAATTAGTAATATAGAGTATATCACTACAAGTTGTGACCTAAACACAGATTTTGAAGCCACTGCTAGCTCTTAACAAAAACAAAATCTGACTTATAAATTTTTAAAACCTTCCGTATTAAACAACCAACCGGAATCATTGCTGCCACATTTCTCTATCTATCTTTGTTAAATAGCCTGGAGTCTTGCAGCCTATCCCCAACTGTGATCGCTACATCGTTGCTTCAAATATTCTCTTTCGGCACAAAAATGATATATACCATACAACGGGTACATTTGGGAATATTAAAAAAAAAAACTGATTTAAAAAATAGAAAGTCTGTAAGTCATCTAAGCCAATGGGGACGCTTGTTTCATTTCTTAAATGCTGATGCTTGCTGTAATAACTGGACTAAATTGTACATCCTTGTTGCTGAAGAAACAATTTGAAGTAGATCCTTAACAGTTCGTCTGGCAGACCTAATCTGGTTCAGCTTTTTAGTCCATGATGCAAAATGAAAGGTTCTTTTGTGCATACAACAAGGCCAAGGGAAAAACATCTGACGTCCATTTGTGGAATCTTTACACCACCATCCGAAGCCAATATCAAGAACAGTTAAAGACTGCAGAGGAAAACTACAACAACAAACTGGGCCCCTCAATACTAATATAAATCAAAAGACCGTATAAAAGTTCCAGGCAAGACTTACAAGGATATCATGACGATTTTCAACAGCACCCTTAGCCATCTTACGCAACAAATGTCCGCGGCCCCCATCATAATTCTCTTCTGCAAAAATGCAACTCAGAATTCAGTGATGATGATAATTACCAAATATTTGTAGCTGTGCAGACCTACATCGTGAGCACGAGACGCTTTGAATTGTAAGGCACCTCTGGTGTGTTATGTGGATATGTCAGATTATTTTTCAGCTGTCAACGTTTCAAATTTTTTCTTGATTCAATTGTACCGATCATATATGTCAAACCACATGCCAATTCATAGATTGTATGTCCTGTGCGTATTGTAAATTCTGTTTGCGTCATGCTTGTTATGGAAAGCCTCCAGATTAGTTCTTTGTAACTACTTACGCAAGCCATGTGAAATAAATATGTTTAAAAATAATTAAAAAATGATGCATATTATACCTGTCAAAACTTTTCGCGTTACAGATAAGCCCAGGGCTAGGTACAGCTTCTACACAATCTAGAATAAACAAGCTATAACTCATATATACCCCTATAAAGCATCGTTTTATGAAAAGTGAACTTGTCGCGAAATCAAAAGAAACAATTGCCAATTAGTTTTTATGCCTTTGTTACGTGCTTATGCAGCAATTATGAAAAGATAGCATTCCTTTTTTTCGATAAAGTTGACTCAACTTTTTCAGTTATGGCACTACAAAAAAAATTCTTCGCCAAAATAATCCTTTAACACCTATCATCAAAAGCGTGTTTTGTTTTTCGTGTCTTCTGTGTCGTTAATGAGCTGTAACGGTCTGAAATTGAAGTGATAACGCTCCACTTACATATCAAAGGAATTCAACTTACCCCAAGTACTGTGAGCGAACCAGGCCTCAAACATAACATCTGAGACCCGCCTTTTTAGTTCAACTCTTCAGGATGACATTCACGAAAACTAGATGCTTTTTTAGCTAAGCTGGGGAAGATGAAAACGAAATAGTTTGGGATGTTGTGAAAATGATCGTGTGAAAAATGAGTTCAAAGATCAAGCGTTCTTTGAAGAGATTACAGGCATTTACTTGCGGTTTTTGCGGTTTGGCAACTCTATAATCCGTTGTTTCTTTGTTGACTGCTATGAGACAGTTGATTAATCATACCTGAAAGGAACGCAATTTATAAAGTTTTTGTTAAGAAAATTCAAAAGAAATTCAAGTAAGAGACTCCTTTACCCCAATTTAAACAGATCGTCATTCAATTGGCTGCGTCCCATACCCAAATGCAAAATGGATAAATATCTCTTACCTACGTAAAATAATTCTGGGTATTTAACGGGGCATGATGTAGGAACAAATATGTTTTTCTTAAACAACGAAAGGGTAAGTGAATTTCGAGTTTCTAGAGGCAGAAAATTCTATAGAGTGACAGCGGAAGGAAAAAAGGATTTACTGAAAAAGGCTGTTCTGGTCTGAAGGTAAGGTAAATAAGCACGAGAGCGTTGATTAGAACTTGCCCTAGTGTTAGGACGAAGGTTTTTCTTCGGAGTTGGGACGTTAGGAAGAGCAGTCAATAAATAGCTGGGGGTTAATTTGTGAACAATTTTGTACATCATAATTCGTTTAGACCTTTCTCTCCGTGTAGACAATGTCTCCCACCCAGTTTCATCGTACAATTTCTCAGACGGGGTAGTTTTCATTGCACCCATTACAATACGGGCCGCAGCCAATTGTAAATCTTCTAAAAGTTTCTGATCAGTCTGTGCACAGCCATTTCAGAACACACCGCCATATTCTAAAATTGGTAACATAAATGCCATATAAATGTCTTCTAAAGTCTCCCGTAATTTTCGATGTGTCGATAATATGGACTCGTCATCTGGTGTGCAACATGCAAAAATGGCGGCTCAGTCACTTATAGACAACCGTCTTTAGAGCTTAAACACAGAGAAACGATCGTAGTAAAGTTGTTTATAAGCTATGGTTTGTTCAAAAAGACTATGAGAAAACTATGTATTTATATGCGTTTTGTAACGAGATGTGGTAGTCTTGAGTGTCTTTGAGGACTGTTTCGGTGAACACATCATGATCGCCCATCTGCCCATTCTTCGCAAACGATGACGACAAGCAAACATGCGGCTGAAAGAATGCTTTTGACCTCTGTGCCTATGAATATCGGGCATCAGCACATTATGGAAATAAATTGGGCACTAAATGTGTGCATTAACTACGGTGAATAACGGTAGATCAAGGCGAACGGAGGCAGTAAGTATACAGCTGTAAATACCGACTTCTGGGGGCGTGGCATGACACGTCAATCTGCGAAACCTAACTATGACATAGATGCGAAAAGTCGTGCAAATTTCACCTTTTGGAGGTAAGACTGATGAATTATGGATGGCTAAAACGAACAGTGATTACAAATAGCAGCTGATGTCGAAATGTGATTTTTTTCCTCAAAAAACCCTGAGCTAATCCTGAACATATGCGAGTTTGGTAAGATCAAGACCCACACACGTGTCCATAGTTTGTGAAAAAAAATATATAAGTGGCTAAAATTAGATTGAAGTTGATGCATAAATAACCATAAAATGAAAGCAAAACACTTTTACTTTGAATTATGTTCAAAAATCACAAATAGGTGAGCGCATTGCTTCAATTGGAAGAATAGAGAACATTTGCACAGTATGTTTTGTCTTTGTTCAGTATAATAAAAATGGGGAACCTTATAATTTATGATGGTTTGTTGCATCCTTACTGCATATATCATACGATATAAGACAGACATCATCGTATACATTGATCTGATGTCATCCTATTTCTGTAAACGACATTTTTTGGCAAAAAAAGATGAAATCTAAAATATGAAATAACTGAAATAACCCGTTTATTACTTATAAGTGTAAGTCGGCACGTTATTTAAAGTTGCATCATGCTGTAGACAGCAAAAATCAAACAAAAAGCTTCATTTGCTGTGTAACATTTATGTCCAAATGACTTCCTAATCTTGTTTAACAGTAATGATATTTATGGAAATGATTTGATAGATATACGCCCCAGAACAGTAACAAGACGGAAAACCAACCTTGTTTGGGACACAAACAAAGCCTCAAGCCGGTATCCTGCTGCTATTACCCTGACTAAGTACATGCCAAGGACCGGAAACACATCCAAGCCTGTACCTGTCCTCTGGGTTTGCCTTGAAACCCCTGGATGAGGTGTCATTACTATTTAGTCGGAACTGAAACTATCACCAATACTAGCAACCCGCCTGGCATTGCCAAAAAATTCACGTGAGGAAGCATTGTCATGCATTTGGCTTGCACCGTTACAATTATTCCAACATCCAATCAATCGCATTTTTTTTACGAATGTCCCGTTCGACAACATTGCTTGACAATGATATCAACCCTAACGGGATAGGTGATATCACTGCAATTCACGTTAAAAGTCTGAAGATTATTATTTATCAAAGGTGATGCTTACTCTAGAGCTTTGGTGCCCTGAGACATTAAGGCATTGACGGTGTGGACAATGCTCTTTATATTTGCTTCATCGCCAGGCACGACACATAATCTGATCTGCATTCTGCAACACAAAAACCCATCTCTGCTACTTTTTTGTTTGATGAGGGACCACAGTAAAATATCGCATATGCAGAGTAAATACGACAGAAAAGCCCTGAGTTTCCAACAGGAGCCATTTATTTTATTTATTTTTTTTAAAGGTAGTGTATTGATTTTTACTTTTTCCCCTTTGAGGTGAATGTGCCCGCAATGGATTCACTCAACTAAATAAGGACAGATGTGGTTTTCACAGCTACTTTTGGACTTTGACGCTCGGATCATTCAAGAACGAATGGTTGTGTAAAATGTAATCTGATTTGTCTTTTTCAATTTATTTTTCATATTGCCTTGGTAAAATTTGAAAACAGGACCTATTTGATAGCCATAGTCAACATTGTTCTTACACCTTCCACGGAAAGCTGTTGACCCATCAGTTAGAGAAAAGCCTACTGTATGTCAATAAGAACGCCTGAAAAACCCCATATTCATTCTTGACATGTTGCTGGATTGGGCTCTATATGTATTTTGATTGTGTAAACCATTAGACCGAGATGTACTTCCTGTCAGATGCAATCCTTATTGCCAATTATATAAACACACGCCGGTACTTTTGAACCTGTATCCAGTGTCGGGGCAACCTTCTCCACTAAGCTCCAGCTTTGACTTAGTGGGGGATCTTGGATCCTATGCCAAGTGGTGCTACTTAATTTATAGCCTTGCGACGACCTCAATGTCTGATATAATATGCCGATTCTGGGGCCCACCGCCCCATACAACTGGTAATTGCAAGGCATTGTATTTGTATTTTTATGTATGCTCACACTGGGAAAAGTCCCATTGTACATTTTACATTACATTCATTCGACAAACTAACCTTCCGTTACCTCTAATAACACATATATTCTGGATTTTACCTTTTCAAAATATCTAATTGGGACTAACTCGCAGACTTGGCTGCCACTTTGAAAATTGTGGATTCTGTATCCAATGTTTGTAAATATTGTATTGGGACGATCTTGTGTGTGTGTGGGGGGGGGGGGAGTTTTTACATATGAAACCAAAAGTATATATTTTGCAAATATTTCTGAGCATCAATAATGATATGAATTAAGCTGTGGCCACGATTCACTTTGATATCCCAATGAAAAGTATTTTTGTGCGACTTTCCCGTAATGCATTCTGCCGTGTTCCAAATGGCTCTTCGATTCGTCGGCTCAAGGTATCATGTCGCATTGGATTTGTAACTAACGATGATAACTGCTTCAGACACAGTCGAGTGGGCAGATTAAAGTTAAGATAGTTAGTCATGTTTCAAAAGTGCGTGAACGACCGTTTGCCCTTGGTAACTCGGAAAACGGCCACCCGGAACCTAGCGAAATATTACGATAACGATCGCAGAACAATCATGGCTATGCAGCAATGTTGTTTCCCCGGCCCAAGGTATCCCTCCAGACAAGTTGAAATGAAACATCAAGTTTGAGTTGACTTTAGTGCAAAATAACGGCACATGAAGGCCTGTACAACCGCTAAGGCTTTCAATACCGCTTACTGTTACAAGTAACAGTTAGTGTCAATTTTAATACCGCTTAATGTTACAATTGCCCCTAAATGTTACAAAGATTTAATATTTTCACACCGTTAAACGTTACCGTTAAGTGTTAAAATGCAAGAAAGCGGTCATCCCGCTATATGTTACAACACCGCTTAGTGTTACTTTGTATATATAGGGGCCACTTTCTCGATAAACTTTCAACCAGGGCTATGTTGTTTCACCGAACACCGTGGGTATGCAGCTTTGCTTCGCCCCGGATCAAGTTAACCGTCCAGACAAGTTGAAATAAAATGCTGTGTTTTGTTTGACTTAACTGCGAAATAATAGCACATGACGCCTACTTTCTCCATAAAATCTATCAGCCAAGGCAGATATTTTTGTCAGGGAATGGCGGCTTTAAACTATTTTTATTTAAGCTTTGTACAATGTATTTAAGGTGAAGCCTTTTTCAGTAGGGCCGGTCGGGTCATCTAACCAAACACATGGCGATAGACATAGCCCCCTTTGGCGTCAATTTAATATGTTACCTGGGCATCGTCGGAGGTACATGTACTTGTAACAATACAATAATGCACATATCGTTAAATACGGAAACCAGCTTCAATATTAAATATGGGAGTGTCTCTTGCAGCATTGACATCTTTATTCATCTCACATTTTGCCAGTTCTTCAACAGTAGATAACACGGCCTGCATCAGCGAAGGGATTGTATGGAGCATTTGAGGAATCTAAACGTACGGAAATATATTTTTTTGCAGTCTGCAGCAAAATCAAAATTTTGTTTTTCACTTTCTGATTACACAAATATTAAAAGTTTCATTTATGACCAATAGGGGTATGCATATTGGTTTCCCGCCCCAATCTCTGACCTAATCGCTAGGCAAGCAGGATAATGACCATCCTCCGTGATACCGGCTTATTGATGGATGCACTAAAGGTGTTTCTAACATTTGTAGTTATGCAGAATATTTATTATAAACAGATGATTCCTGTTTATGTCAAGCTTAATGTTAGTTTATAGAATATGACTATGACAGTTGATTTTTCTATTCATTTGTTTGCCAACAGCGACGCATTTTGCCCTGTTTGATACAGGGATCTACAGGTACATATGGGTAATTTGTTGAGTGATACAGACCAAAGCAGCATCGCAGGTAATATGAATGCAAGTATTCCACTAAAGGCTTATAATTTCTAATGCATGAGATATTTTAATATTTTACAACAAAATATGTTGTCATATTATACTGTCGAAATGTCCATTTTTTGCCATTATTTTGCTAGTCTCTCCTGTGTGAAAGGAAAATGAAATAATAAAGCTTGACTAACATATCATTCATTCTCGCTCTCCTAATTGTTGGCATGAAAGAATGTAGATATTTGACAGATGTATGGAAAACTACCCCGAGAGGCATAGAGGGTAGCATATATGTTATTTTTAAGAGGTTATGCGACCTAATGTATAAGGAGCAATAAGGTCCAGCCCAGGGGATAATAAGCTCAATATTTCTAGGACGGAAAGTCCGTTTTGCCTACTGGGCTCCCCTGAAGCCTATTGTGGTTTTCAGTGACACATACAGACAGTGGTTTCAGCCTTACTTAGTCGGATACTGTTGAATGTAATGGTAATACCCACCCCGAGCCCATTTGACTGATGTGCCATCTTCAGTGTGATCACAAAACCCTCATTCCTGTTCTTTCCAAATACCTACAGTTTACTGGGCACATATGTCAGGGTCCCCCCCCCTTTTTTTTTATTGTTTTTTTTGGGGGAGGGGGGACTTTGGTTTTTACTTTGTTTGTTTGTTTGGTTGGTTGGTTGGTTGGTTGGGGTTTTTTTCTTGTGCTTTTTTGGTTTCGTTTCGTTTCTACGCGTACATATATCTCAGTGCTTATTCACTTGTACTTAATTTGTGTTGAATGTTTGACTGTGGTGTACTTCTCAGAGAAGGTTCACCTAATTAGTTACTTTTGTACATATCCCATAGGTGATGTAATGATACTCCCATTAGCCAATTGTTTATACAGTACAAACCTGTAAAACACCAGTCGTCTGTCCTACAATTAAATGTGTAGAAGCATTAAATTCAGTCTTGGTCCAATAACTTTTACTTTTCCCACCTCATTTTCTTGTCCTACTATCCATGTGTTTATTGTTTCCAATACCCGTTTTCTACACTTGTTAAGTGTTATGTTATCGTGATAGTAATCAATATAATTTTGGGGATGATGTCCTCTATTATTCTTCTGTTACAATTGACTCTTCATGAGGTTTTCTGGCACCTTATGTTGACTTTGTTATCAGGGGAACACTGGTTCATCCTTGTTATGCTTAATGGGCATCAGCGTTGACTAGTGCTGTGCAGAGTGACCATTGGTCTGTCCGTGAAAAAATATAATGTATTCATAGTTGTCACCCATTCCTCCCCTTCTGCTGGCATCCAAATTTGTTGGTGTCTCAGTTTAGTGGCACTATTAGTTTTAAATATAATTCTCAGGGGTTTATATTGTCTTCGACATATCCTTATATTCCTATATATTTTCTTCATCTTAGCTGTAGATGTACACACAAATCCTCGCCCCAGCAATAACCCTAACAACCCGCTGCAGTTATGCCATTCAAATATTCGCCGCCTTAAAAGTCCAGGTAAACTAGACGAAGTTCAACGTTTAGCCGAATCTGAAAAAAAAAATAATGTTGTTACACTTTCTGAAACCTGGCTTGACAAGAATTATCCCAATCAGCTCCTCCTGATTGATAATTTCCAACATCCATTTCGTAAAGATCGCATCACGGTGGATTAACCTATATTGATTCTTCCTTACCATGTGTTAGACGTTCTGACCTTAAATGCGAGTGTGTCTGGATAGAAATTTCTACTGTGTGTGGTAAAGTCTTAGTCGGAAATTATTATCGGCCTCCGGGCAAGCCCACCGAGACCCGCAATTTTTTCCCCCAGATCTCTATCGAATTCTATCTCCTTAGCCATTGAGAGCAACCCTCACGTATTAATAATCACTGGCGATCTTGACGACAGGTGTTCTACTTGGGACTCCTCTCATGCTGTTTATGCTCCCAACAGGTTTGATGATGGGGGGGGGGGGTGTTTGTGATATAGACTGTGTTTCTACTGTTTTTGTTTTGTTTTGTTTGTTTCTTTGTTTGTTTGTTTTTTTGTTTTTTTTAGACCAATCAACATAATACCATGGATATGCATGAAATAGTGTAGTTGCAATAAAGATCATTCATACATGCTGAAAGTGAACTTGATTTATCTCTTGTCAATCTCGTATCACAGCATAATCTCTTTCAGCTTATAGATGAGCCCACTAGAAAAACAAAACTAATATTCTAATAATTCATTGTCATTACTGACTCGCCTGGTCTGGTTCTCGACTCTGGAACCATTCCTTCTGTCTCAGATTCTGACCATAGTGTAGTCTGTCTGTCTGTCTGTCTGTCTGTCTCTCTCTCTCTCTCTCTCTCTCTCTCTCACACACACACACACATACACACACACACTCTCTCTCTTTCCTTATACAACGATAAACCCTTTCAAAAGAGCGGTGTGGTACTTCAAGAAAGCTTACTTTTGTGAACTTAATGCTGCCCTACAATCCGCTCCTGGGACACAGCTCATGACGTTTTTTATTCAATTGACGACGTTGTATCACACCAGTCGGACCTGTTCCTTTCCACAGCTAAGGACTGTATCCCGAAAGGAAGTCACGGCTCGCCCAACGGACAAGCGTTGGATATCTTCAGCAATTAAAAAATATATTCGCCGTCGCAACCCTTTTAAGCTTGCGTCTAACAACCCGAGCCCACATATGTATGATATCTACATTAAGATCGAGAATTTTTTCCAATTTGACACAAGCTACCGCAATAAAGAAGTCAACTTGGTTGGAAACTCTGTCTGCTCCTATTAATCTAGTTTGCGTGGGCAACTTGACGAAAAGTACATTTACCCCCAAAAGTGTTGGAATCCATAAAAGACTGTTTTGGGGATTAAAATACACCAAAATATACCTCCAGTTTCAGAGGGCAATAAAATTGTATCTTGCATAACACCACAAATGTGAAACTTTCAACACATACACTGCCAGTCAATGTAACATTACTGATGTTGACGCCCCTACATTGCATAAGTTTGCATTTCAAAGGGATGCACGCTTACATGACATTACTTTAGAAGAACCGTGTGTCAGAAGAGTCTTAATCTCTTTAAGATTAACCTCTGCTTCTGGCACAAATAACATAGGAAATAGCTCACTCAAAAACACAGCCGACTTGATCTGTAAACCTGTCACTTAAATCTTCAAACTCTCTTGAAGCCTGTCTTGTTTCCCTTATTCTTGGAAGAGATCCAATACATGTCCGGTCTTTAAGAAATCAAACAGACAAATCAAAAGTAATTGTTGTCCGATGTCATTGTTGTGTAATGTATGCAATGTATTTAAACGAATTGTTTTTAATGCTATTTATGAATACTTGATGCAGAATAGTCCTCTCACCTCTAAAAACTCGGTTTTCAAGGCCAAAGAGTCCACCATTAACCAACTTGTGTATATTCTCCATAATATCTATAACGGCCTCGAACATTCCAAGGAAGCCAGGATGGTCTTCTTAGATGTATCTAAAGCCTTCAAAAAGGTTTGGCATCCTAGCCTCCTTTTTGAAACTGCGACAACTAGATATCTCTGATAATATCATAACATAGATCGATAGCTGCCTATCAAACCGCTTCCAACGAGTCATTATTTAGGGGCAATCGTCTCTATGGTTACCTCTTGAAGCTGGAGTATTTGAAGACTCCATATTGGCCCCACTACTATTACTAATTTACCTTAGATATTTAAGTCTAAACTGAAAGCATCCTTGCTTGCCATGGATGACGTTCCTGACTACTATTTCTATGGCAACAGATTTGCCAATATCTGTCATACTCAACTACGACTGGGCTACTCCAGGCTTAACTTCGATCTTTTTAAAGTCCATATCATTCCAAACCCTACCTGCTCTTGACTTATCCTACTGAAGATCTTGAACACTTTTTTTATTTTCCTGCCGGACGTATTCCGTACCTAGAAACAATCTCTTCGACTCTACTCCTCTTTGGTGACAAGGAATTGTCGGATCCCTTAAACGTTCAAATTTATGAAGCATCCCGAATATACATTGTGGACACAAGGTGTGACTGTTCTGCTCTTTATTTGAACGATATATGACTCTGTTTGTTCTATATTCATGCAATTTAATATGTATGTAATTTATCGTTATGGGTATGCGAGTCCATAAGAATGTACCTTGTACCCCTAGAGTTGCTTGTCTATACAGAATTGGTAGCATTGTCCTGTGTGTTCTGTGCATATTGTGTGTGTGTCTCCGTGTTTTGGAAAACCCAACTCATTAGCAGCATTTCTATGTACTATAGGGCAATCCAGATGAAATAAATATGTTTAAAGTAAATTGAATTGATGATATGGTCAATTATCTTACTTGTGAAGTCAGACTCTTTGCTGACGACCCTAGCCTACGTGATTGAAATCGTTAACAATCCTATTGAATCCTCCGATCACCTGCACAATAATCTCTCCATTACACAGAAGTTGGGGAAGTCATTGCAAATCATCTTTAATGCTCTACAGTCTATTTCCCTCATCTTTACTGCCAAACTTATTAAACCTAGCCACCCACCTGTCCGCCTTAGAGACTCAGATACACCCACCCACCTAGAGTTAACTCTTAGCCATGACTTATCTTGGCGTGCACATATTACTCGGATAACTAATAAAGCTGGTCAGCGGATTGCACTCCTTCGTAGGTTTAAATAATATAAACTTTCCCGCAAGGCTCTTTCCCAACTGTATTTATCCATGATTCCACCAATTCTCGAATATGGCTGGGTCTTGTTCCACAATTGTGGTCAAGGATTGTCCGACTTACCCAAATCAATCCAGTTTGTGGCTACAAAAATGTGCACTGGTGCTCTTAGACATACCTCACATGTTAATCTTCTACGTGAACTTGGTTGGTCAACCTACGCCACCAAGCCCATCGACTGATGGGTCATGTTTTTCTGTACTATTAAACTGATTCCGTTTTACAAAATGTACCATAAATTAACTCCTCCATATCGTTTAAATCTTATTCCCCCTTCTTTCCGTGGTCGTAAACTTCGACAACCCATTTCCAGTGTACGCCCTATTAACTGCCGAACTAATCGCCTTGAAAATTCTTTCCTTCCTGACGTCAAGAAATTGCAGGATTCCGTTCAAACGTGAAGCATTCCAAAAGTACATTGTGGACACAAGAAGGTTTCTATACTTTTTGGGGGGTGGGCGGGGGGACTTTTTGTGACTAGTCTGCCCTCTTTTATAATGATATAAGACTCTGTTTGTTCTATATTCATGCAATACAATATGGATGTAAATTCTTATTATGGGTATGTGAGTCCAAAACAAAGAACCTTGTATCCCTACAGATGTTTATCTACACAGAATTGGTAACATTGTTTGTCCTGTGTGTTGTGTTCATATTGTGTGTGTATCTCCATGTTCTGGAAAACCCAACTCATTTGTAGCATTTCGATGCACTATAGTGCGAACCAGATGAAATAAACATGTTCATATTAAAAAAAAAAAAAGAAAGAAACAGTTCAAGTATACTACATACAGGACATAAAAAGATAAAAAATTCCCATGTTCGAATCACAAACTTTTTAAAAAACTTAAACCACTTTATCCATATCTGGAAAAATTCTGATGGTAACTGAGAAAGACACCTCGACTGAATAGTCAGGCACTCCCTTAAACAATAAACATAAATAAGAATTTAAGGAAACATTTGTAAGGGAGAAAGTTGTTCATGCACGTTCCTCTGTCACAATGGAAAACAACACATGCAGGAAATTGTAAGAAGCAAACGGACTACATATGGGCAATGGCATCTACTTGGAACTGTAAATCATTAATCTTGTGTTACATCTGCGAATTCAGGCGTATAAAAATATCGGGAACAAAAAGGGGACCAAGAGACACAGCTGATTGAGCACCCGCATCTTTTGTTACGATAACCTCGCTGCAAGCTAATAATCTGCTAAGACATGAAATGCGTGCGTGCTCCCGTTAACACCAATCTCGTTAGCTGCAAACATTTTGATGTGATTTGACATGGTGACCCACCACAGGACTTAGCGTTTAGTCATTGAAGCTTTATGAGAAGCTTGCCCAGCCGAAGTTTTTTTTTTTCCTTTTTTTATTTTTCTTCAGCCAATTCAACAGGGTTTAATGCGACTTGAGATCAGTTCTTGTAATCTTGATCTCAGTTCCGAAACCAATAGGTCTTTTACTGACAGCAAGTAGGACAAGAAAGAAGCAGGTGCAAACTGTGCCCCGAATCCGACACCAATCTTTTGCAGGGAGAAGTCAGACAATGCCGGCAGCCAGCTACTCTCGGTGGCCGTACAGGTCGTCAGGTATCGTCGAAGTCGTGTTCAATAACTCATCTTCTTGGAAAGAAATGTCCAGGGAGACAAATGCTAGCCAAATTCACCCAGCAACACGTTTTTGTGTGTATTTTGCACACTCATTTTGTATACCGATGGCAATATGTTTCTTGAAAAATATATAGCTACACTATACATATTGGAAATTGTTGTGGTTCCCTTTTTAAATATGAAATATTTAGTGCTGCAAAAAAATAAAGAAGAAAAGAAAAGAAATAAAAAGCTGACTTGGCTACTGTGGTGGAAGAAAAGGTAGAGAGCGAGAAAAGTGCGTGCAGTTGTTTCCCCAACCTGTGGCACCTGAGCCACTAAACTCTAAATTCTGAGGCGTGGAATTTGTTTTTCACTTAACACTGACATTTGCCAGTATTGTGTGGTTTCAATAATAGAATGCTAGTCATGGAGCCAGGGCCATTCTCCAGCCCTTGGCAGCTGCCTCGAAGATACTGTGAATGTTACTGGGACACCCTGAATGAGACAGACTTTAAAAAAGCTTTCAATGAACCATTTATTTTTTGTATGCTTGAGTTTTCTGAAGAGCGAATATTAAAAGAGCGCTCGTCTCCATGCCAGTGAAGTATGTTCAATGCTAGGGGGTTGTCATGTTTAACGCACATTAATAAAGGTTAAGAAAAGGCATGTTGGGGAACGCTATTTTTTTTATTTAGCTTTTTGTTTGTCTTAAAATTATCTTGTTCTTACCGTTTCATTTTTATTGGACCAGTGTTTAAAGGTTTGAGATAAAGTGACAGGCCCACCTTACAGCTGGGTGCCAGCATGCTGTCTGGTGGAAAGCTGTGCTTTAAACTTCAATTGCACCGGTGTATTATGAAGGGGGCTATCAATAATTATGAGATATCCACGTTATTCCTTTCACATAAATGCAGTAAAACACTTGATCTCTAGCCCGGAGTTCCTTATTATGAAAAATATTACTAGGCACATTTTCACCCGTTGATGATTGCTTGTCCAATATACCAGTCACTAGAAGGACAGAGAAACAACATGTTCTTTGTAACTGTAACTTCCACAGTAGGCTTCAGGCACCCACTGTAAACATTTATAGATAAACAGATATACCGGTCCACACATGTACGTACATGTAACACGTGCTCATTTCTCCTCACACAAACATGGAACTTTTCCGGTTCAGAAAGGTGTCCAGTGGCACACACACATGCTTTTGTAGGAAATATCATTTTGATTCGGCTAATAATTCTGAATCTCTGACCTTAATCACAAAAAGGAGTCTCTTGCGCAACTCTGCAGCTTAAAGCAAAATACTTAATTTAATTCCATACTTGTAAGATTCACAAACTGATTACAGGCAGACATTTTAGAACTGATGCCTTGCGCTTGTTCCATCCTTTGTTGCGTGCTGTAAGTTGTTTCATGGCTGATGTTGGGGTAACCATGGTGATTGTTTAGCTTATACCTTGATAAAAATGTCGTTTGTTACGTCAGCCATTGTTGTAATTGTTACGTGTCAAATGAAGCCCACGTTCAGTCCTAGGACCTACACCTGTACGAGACTTTTTCATATTCTAGTCAGACCTGCCTTTTGACACTAAAATTTTAGTCAGGGAATCGGAAGCATTTTTACACCCAAGAACATTTTTATGCCTATATTTGTTAAATTTAATCTTTTTTTAACAGCGTGTTTTTGTGGGTTGTTTTTTTTGTTTGTTTGTTTTTGTTTGTTTGCTTTTTTTTGTTTTTGTTTTGTTTTTGGTTTTTTTTTTTTTTTTGTTTTTTGTTTTTGTTTTTGTTTTTTTTGTGTTTGTTTTTGTTTTTTTTGTTTTTGTTTTTGTTTTGTTTTTGTTTCTTTCTGTTTTTGGGGGGTAGGGTTTTTTTCTGTTCCTATTTTTTTCTTTTCGTTTTTCTTTGGAAAGGATATAATTTTTCCCAGTATTTATAATTAATGTTAGGTTGAAACTGAATTTACTTTGATTTCAAGCCATTATATTTGTATTTATAATTTTTGCGTAAAATTGCATATCGAATGTCTATCTTAAGTAAGTGCAATTAAGAATTTTAGAGGATCAAGGTGATGCAGCGATGAAAGAGTAGCAAAGCAATAACGATGATCGGATATAAAATTCACAGTACATACTAAACATTTTCTGACAGTTTGTGTTGCCACAAAACAAACGGTCAAAGTCGCATTTCTATTTGAGAAAAACGATTTAGCAATATAATCTTAGGTAAAAATCTGTAGTTGAAGATCACGTTTCATTTTCTTTTGTAAACAATGAATTTTATCTCCAGGTGTAAAATCCGTCACTCTGTGATAGAAAACAAAGAAGCAAGCCTAGCCCAATCGCGAAATTCACACAAGCGACACCAATGTTGCCCTAATAGACAACCTGGACTGGATTCTGTGTAATACAATATTGGTCTGCCCTTTTTATTTTTACTTTATTTTTTTATCTAAAGCTGCATGAGCCAAATTATGGGTTCGTGATTTTCAGTTTGATCCGGGATTATGTGAAACAGCCTGTGTTTGATAAGTCTGCGATGAGTTCTGAACGGTAAGCAAATGTGAGATAGGTACGTTGGGTTTACCTACGGTGACAAGACTGAAACGGAAATCAATCCAAAACTGGAAATGGAGCTGCTTAAACTGGTCACACACACACACACACACACACATCTCATTTTGTTAAGCAGCGTTTGGCTGACCCGTTAACTAGGATTAAAGTGACAGCTTCAGAACGCGTGTCTGTCGACAAAGACAAATTTGCTGTAATTCTCTATTCAATAAATATGCAGATGAAATTAAGGTTGACATACACACACACACACACACACACACACACATACATACATATATATATATATATATATACATATATATAAATATATATATATATACATATATATATATATATTTGAAAAGTTATCTGTTGCACGTGTGGCAAAAATGAGCATAAACAATAATCACTTAATTCTGCAATATGTATATATAGTAGGCAGTGATAGGGAAGGGTTTACCTTTATTGAAATAAAGAGATAGACTGCTGTGCAACATGGTATCTTTTTGGCTAATTGGAATAATTTACATTTATTTGGGCACCATTTCTGAAAGTGTGTGCGTCCCACACTTTTCTGTTTTTCCTGAAATTCTTTCTTTTTTTCTTTTTCTTTCATCTTTACCAGCAAATTTGTCCGACACTTTTCTCGGACACAATCATACATAGAAACTCCAAACTTGGCCTCATTGTACTTCCATACAAGAAGTTTACCGTTTTATACAGATAAATGAAAGTGTTTAATATATGCAAATTGGGGGCATTTGAAATTTTAAATCTTGAATATCTTCAAAAGTATAATGGATAGGGATGTCATTCGTACTTCTAGGGGTTATTGACCATTGCGCATCTAATGAATTTAAAACAAAAGTTGTAGCAATTTAAATTATGCTAATTAACAGCATTGCAAATTTTAAAACTTGAATATCTTCAAAACTATTGTAGATAGAGATGGCATTCCAACTTCTACTCCTGTGTTATGGAATAGTTGTTAATTGCCATACAAATATGCTTTGAAGACACGCACACTGATTTGCTATGCAGCGGATCATCTTTCCTAGTTTATATACACACTCATTGGGTATCTCAACATGATAAAACAAGAAGCCTGGAGATAACTTGGATATCCTTTGTTTAATACAAGCGCACCCTGAACATTTCTTTTTTGCCCAAGATGTGGCGCTAACCAAGCTGAATCCACATTGACATCAAGTAGAACTAGGTTACCTCTCTATTCCAGAAGCAATTATTCTATTTTACAGCACTGAACAAGCGTAAAACAATACATTGTCAGGGATAGATGACAGAACATATTCACATGTAGGCCTTTTGTTGCTTTCTAGCTCCACAGTTGTTTGAACGTGGTGTATCTCACGCTGACATGGGACCATGTAAATTTTGTTGCAATTTATATACTATGGCTGAAAAGAAAACAAAACAAAACAATGCAGATGATATCTAAACGTTCGCTCCATAAGCTCTGCCGTGAGGTTATGCCTGCTGCCAGCCATCTGGTGCAAACCAGCCGGGTCGTAATATTCTGATTGCCTTTCTGGCCCTTACACTTGGAACAGGCACGGTGTTCCCATGAGCTTAAGCAGGCGTGCTTCAAATCCTATTGCTCTGATGCGAAATGATTTGTCCACAAGGTCAAACTGAACGATATGAGTTTCCCAGTGCGGAATATGAAACATTAATTTCTATTGCAAGCCGGGATATGATCACACATTTGGGATACAAATAATCACTGAATTTAATTGTGGTCTCGACCAGATGGAAATGATCTTTGCCCCAGGTAGACGCAATTTGATGATCATTGTTTACCCCAAATCGTGAAAAAGCTAGGTTTGTCAGGCTCAAAATTAACCCATGTGCTGCTTAAAATGTGGCACTTGCAACTGAAACATGCATTTAGATCGGTCGTGCGATGCTTGATTTGATATACGATTAATCAGAATGCCCAAGGCTTGCACATGGTCAGGTGTCCAAAACATAATGTACAAAAGAAACTCCTGAATAATTCGTATTTTCACACGAAAAGGTTCAACTGGCTGAAACAGCATCTTGTGTGTCAAAACAACAGGTTGCATCGACAAAAAAAAGATAAATAATGTTTTTTCGTGCAGGGTATTTGATTTGGCGCATAGTTATATTAACTTTTTCTGTTCTTGAAATATAAGTAACATTAAATTATTCAAGACTATTCTATTACAAATTAGACTTTTAGCACCAGTAGCAGAAAACAAAATTTGAGTTTGACCAATAATTGGTAACGATAAATAAATGGAAGTCAAGCAGAAATTTTGCGTGTCTAAGAATTAGTGAACAGGATTTAGATATTGAACTGGGCAGGTACCGGTGGCCGCAAAAGTACCCGATGAGAGAAATGTGTGACACGTGTAAAGAAATAGAAGATGAAATTAATTACTTATCGTTTTGTAAAAATAAATCCAAATCGAACAGCAATTGTCAATTTAACCCCCCCCCCCAAGAAAATTCTGGACGGATATGAAAATTACGAAATAGCATTTTATGTTAAAAAAAATATAAACTAAACAGTTGCAATTAGAGGCTCGGCTATTTATAATAATATTCTCTCACTATTTTTGGTTTTACTTTCTCAACCATTGTTTTCGATACATGTACACATAAAAGGAAGTGTATCCGATACACGGTAGTGTATTTTAATGTTTTTGTGTTGGTCAGGCAAAATGCTCAATTTTCAGATCTCCCGACTATACGTCGCAGAGCTCATAGCATCACTCATTTCTGTTGGTCCGTCCGTGACCGTTTACTTGTCAGTGGGATATAGTCAACAGTTTTTTGTTTTGTTTGTTTGTTTTTTTTTTAGATAGCCCCGTATAACTTTAAGGACTTATCAAGTGCATGGAAATCTAGGTCAGGTTTGATATTGATGTCGATACCTACATTTTTATGTAATATATGTATCAAAATGTGAAAATATTGTGACCACTCTAGCATGCTAAATTTTTGATAGGTCTTCATGAAATTTAGTGGGCTTAGGGAGGGGACCAAAATTTCGGTTACGTATGATACTACTGGCGTCACGCATTATTTTATGGCAATTAAAAGCCACGATGTGTTTAAAAATATAATATTCCATATCTCAAAAAGTAGTTGAAGTACAGATGCGAAGTCTATTATATATATATAGACCATGTCCAATGCCAACATTTTATGTAATAATAATGACTTTGACCTATTTTGTGAGTCTACCGGTCGTGTTAACTTGGAAGAAGTGATTTTGATATGGCACGGTTTAGATTGGATATCAATGGAAAAGAAATTAATCCTGCAGTAAACAGTAATCAAAATTACAGAAATGTAAAAGCTTGATACCAAGACTATATCCAAATGACTTAGTGTACACGAACAAAACACTTAGTAAGAACAAATTATAAAACAAAAACTGTCAATGGAGAGTAAAACAAACTAAGACTCTCAAAATGTTTTTAAAAAGTGAGATTTGTACAAACGTTCAAAAAAATATACATTATCACATTACTTTAGAAATCAGGAATGCTTTTAAAAATGCAATCAGCATCATACATAAATGAACGCTTAAATGTTGCTTTCTTCGGGTGGGGTACAGGAAGTTTTCTGTGAGTGGCAAAGCGCGTTGGGTAGTGACTAATGTCGTCAAGGAAATTCAGTTGATTGCACAAATAGTTTGGCGCTTGTCCCTGCGTACACTAAAACATTAATGGTGCCATGTGGAATTTCTGTCTTTCTTTGATAGTCTGCCACTTTAAATCTGTCACAATGTCTTCTCCTCTGTAGTTAATATAATCATAGTTACCAGTGACAATTCTTGCCGCAGCATTCTGCAGTCTCTGTGTACTTTTTAAAACTGTCTCAGTACATGTACTCCAAACAGTATCGGCACAAGCAAAACACGGTAAAATTGTGGAGTTAAAAATTAGTTCTAATGTTTGTTTGGGTAAAAATTTGCTGAGACGTTTGAGTACTGCAAGCTTTGGCATGACCTTAGTATACATTTTCTTGATATGCTTTTTTCCATGTAAAATCATCATCTACATGAACACCTAGATATTTAACACAATCAACCTGGTTAACTACTTGACCATCTAAGTTAACCGCCAAATTATCCTTAACATTTCTTTTTCCGTTTATTTACATAGAATAGGACTTAGCTGCATTAATTGACAATCCATTGCACTTATACCAGTGGGCGACTTCATCTAGGACGAGCTGCAGTGGTTTGGTCACTTCATTAACTAATTCTCTTGTTGTATAAAAGATCGAATCATCAGCAAATAAATTGCATGAACCATAATTTACATGTTGTACTAAATCATGTTGCTCAATTTAAATCTATAGCAATTTGAAATCCATCTACAGGCCATTCGAAAGAAAATTACCATTGGATGTACCTCAATGAAGCCAGCCACATATAATCCAAGAACATTACTTCCAATATCAGCTTCTTTATAGCCACTATATACTGATGGAGCCATTTCCAGAGCCTTGTACAACCTCTTTCTTTTCTTTTCTTTTTTTTTTCTTTTCTGTTTTTCTTTTCTTTTTTTTTTTTTTTTGTATTTGTATTTGTTTTTTTTTTTATTGTTTTGTTTTTTTTCGTTTAGGAAAACACGAAATTTCATATCGTGTTTTCAATTGCAAAAATCACAAAGAAGAAACCGAAACATTACGACAAAAACAAAAAAAATGATAAAACAGAACAGAAAAGCAAAAACCAAAGTTAAACAAAATAAATAAATTTATAACTGAATAAATGAAAAAGGTAAATAAATAAATAGCTAAATAAATAAATAGATAAATAAATGAATGAATGAATGAACGAATAAATAAATAAATAAATAAATAAATAAATAAATAAATAAATAAATAAATAAATAAATAAATAAATAAATAAATAAATAAATAAATAAATAATAGAAAAGCGCGAAGCGCAAATTTAAGTAGTCAGAGCACTTTTCTGTACATAAATTACCACATAACTACACAGCACAGCTTACTCACAATCATCCAGTTACAAGGATCATCCCGATTCTATAAAAAGTTAAAGTATTCCATCAAAACTGAAACCCTGTGAGAGCCGTAATGGCAACACTTGTCATCTTCAAAAACTGGAAAATGATATCTGGTGAAAATGAGATTTTTAATATGACATTTGTTAAAAATATAAAATTAAAACTAACAGACAGACACACAAAATAACAAACAAGGACTGGGCTTGAGATGAAGACCTGGATGCTAGTACAATTTAAATCATTTTTGGAAAATTAGTGCAAGTAAATGACTTGCCCGTTGCACAAATTATATATTTTTTCAAAAAACAAAAAATTCTACTAACTTAAGTGAAGTTGAAAAAAAGGCTCCGACTCTGTAGTATTATTGACCGCAATGTGAAATTGAGACGAGCAAGCAAACATTTAATCAGTTAAGGTGAAAGAAAGTACATAATCACGGCATGTTTGGCGGTCATTGTCAAGGTTTATGGAGAATATGAGACAAAATCTAATATAACTGATCCCTGTTGACAGTTTTGTACGGTAAAGTGTTTCCTTCAGGCAATACATATACAGGTTTTTCTTAGCCGCAACTTAGGAGGTAGCGTCCGGAAGTGAAACTTCTGTTCCGAATTCGTTGCATATATCAGAGAACTGGTACTTGAGACAACATATGACAGACAATTGTCTCATGATATCCTCATAGTTGTATGCAGAATTGAAAAAACAAATTTACAGGCATCGATTTTGCGCAAACACTGGTTCCTGGACCGTGATAGATTGATGCCTGCGAGAAATATCATAACTATGAATCTTGGCATTTATCCACTAATGTGCACATGGACGGGTTCACATTCTGAAACACTCACCGGGAAGGTGTTTATGTATGTTTTCCGTTAGGTCAATTGACATCAGCAAAAACAGCTCGAGCTTAAGAAAAGTTTGTAATAGAGAATATCCAATATCAACTTTTCAGTAGGTGAAAGTTGAAACACAAATCCGCAGAGAATAGAAAATTTGGAAAAATGAAAACAAAAAACTTCGTCCCCCCCCCAAACCCCAAGACAATTTTCAGTGTGTTTATTCGTCAGTGTATGTTATGTGTCTGAATGAAACGTTCCAGAAATGTTATTTTACCGCAGGAGCTTAATGCGTCCACCTTATTGTGATCATATGCACTAAGAGTGTTCCAAAGAGAAACTTTGACGAGTGGCATATAATTTTGTTTTATCGCCTTCCAAGCTGTGTGTTTGTAGAAGCATTTTGTCACCGACAGTAGGTGAGGCCGAAAGGGAAAACAGGCGATATTTGATGCTACTTATAGGATAGAGTTTACATTCCAAAAGTTTGCAGAGAAAAAGGTTTGCAAAGTTGAATGCAGACAACATGGCCAGACTTAACTGAGCAATATCTGCAGAACACACCAATGTACCTGGACTATTAGACTTTGCAGAAAATGAAGGGTCTTGGATTTCACACTTTTGTATTTATTTCAGAAACAGGACCAGAGGCCCCAAAGTCACGTGCTAGATATAATTTCGATAGAATCATGAAGTACATCTTGCATCTGCTGGTGATTAAATTCTACGTTATTGGGACTGTTTTAAACAAAAGTATATGAAATGACCACCCGAATCTCATTTTTAATGCACTTACTTTCTTTAATGCGTCGAATAGGCTGTATCTGTTAAGTGCACGGCAGAAAAATGCACGGCAGAAGCACGGAGCAGTATATGATATACATATACTGGTTACGGCTCTGAAAAAATATTCTGATAGTTCCCAATAGAAGGCCCGTATTTTGTGTCACAAGCGCCGCAGCCTGTCTCATTTTGTTTTTTCGATGTGGTAATGGTATAATTGATATCACCATTTAAATGGCTTCAAATATTTGTGTTAGTAACTAGAACTGGAATGGAGTGTATTGCGCACGATCAACAGCATCCCGATGTTACTGTATGCTTTCTGGATGTTCTCAGACAGTAGTACTTCTGCTCAGTAGATAACTATTGTGAATGTGCCGAAGACAAATAAAATTTAATTGATTTACTTCTCCCGTGACATAGATGTTTTACATAAATTGATAAAGTACATTGCTTCGTATTTCTCGGTAATACAGACCGACCGAAGACCACGAAATGAAATCGTGTCGAATGTCGTATATATTTTATGTTTTTTTTTTTTACTTACGACGAAAAGTGGATTTTCTTTACTTCTGCTACGTTCAAAGATTGCACCAATCACAGACACTATAATGACGTACATGTATGTCGTCCGGCATTGTAGATATTCCACAAAAAGTTTGAAACGAACAAGCGATATAGTTTCTTTTATAGAAATTGCACAGACAAGGAGTGGCATCGTTTCCGTTCTGAGTAAGTTTTCAAATCCAAATGAGATCCTCTACATGCTGATAACTTGTTTTATTTACTGTATCTTTTTTTTCACCTTCCCCCTGTCCATCACATTTCGTTCTCCAAAATTCTCATACTATCAGCATCCGAGGTATAGCCTCCTACTAATGCACTATAAATAAGTTTATATGGTACAATAACGCCTGAGAACCATGGTGCAGTACTAATGCACTTCCTGGATAATGTAACCTACCACCAAAACCAATCAAGCACCAGCATATTAGGATGCAATCATAACAGAGGACAGGCAAAATGTATGAAAAGTGAAAGCAATGTAAGTTTGCGTGGACTAAAGTGTTGATAGGGCTTAATAGAAGCAACCGTGAAACCATTTGACAATAATGAGACAATATTATGTAACAGTAACATTGATGTTTGGTATGGATAAAACATAAAAGCTACTGTCTATATCTTTTGATATTTTAATGAATTTTATTATGATTGAAAAAATGCACAGGTAGCGATGAAATGAAAGCATGTGATGCTGAGAGGCCATTGCCATACATTGCTGTGTACTTTCCACATCACCAAGGTCTTCGCAGTTGAAGAATAGTGCGCAAGTTTCAAGCTCACAATTTGGTACCTTGTTCACAATGTGGCACGAACAAGTGTAATCTCCTCTTTTCCATGGAAAGGGTCTCCTATTTCCTCTTATGAGCATGTCAATGTGGGATATAATGAACATTCCTCTCTGCTGATGTGCTTATGTCGAGACTCTAACTGGTATAGCAGTCCTGTCAAGTTCCTATGCTGTGCTTGCTGCATCTGGAAGGTACTTCGAGCTGGGTTGTCGTGGATCATGTTTCTGGTGGCAGGTGTGATTTTCAGTTCCTGGGGGAAAACACTTTCAAAATACTAAACAGTTATGTTGAATAGAATTGCGCTCTGCATACTCTTTACCATCTGTATTTCATATCTTGTGTGTCTTAATGACATTGTTGAGGTTTCAGTACCTTCCCCCATTTTCCTAAGTGGCAACTTTTCTGTGCGAAGCAACAGATAAATGATTTATAAATAAATAAAAGTTCTGCCAATTCCTTTAAGGATAGAGAGAAACTAAAATACAAAATTGCTTTCTATATTTATTATTTTTTTCTTATTTATACTGGCTGGTTACATTAATAATATCACACAAAAGTTATCAATAGGGTTGGAATAATTTAAAAAATCACGTGGCTTCCTAAATGAAAATGCAGTTGCTATTGCGTAGCATGCCTTCGTGTGCCCACCGTTTTTGTGCATTGTATTGAGATTTGCTGTAGCGAATTCATATACAATATGGGGTAGTTTGTTGAAATTACAAGCACCATCATCAGATACATCACTCCTTCTACGTTAGCTCATGCCCATCCACGAAGTTGAAAATCGTGTTTGTCATACACAGTTTTTTTTACACATCCTTCTTAACGTTTAAACTCCATACACCGCCATTGGTTGCATTTTTTACTTTTCTTTTTGTTTTTGTTTGTTTGTTTGTTTCTTTTTTGTTTTGTTTTTTTTTTTGTTTTGTTTTTTTTTGTTTTTGTTTTTGTTTTTTGTGTTTTTTTGTTTGTTTGTTTTTGTTTTTATTTTTTTTATTTTAATATTTGTTTGTTTTTTGTTTGTTTGTTTGTTTGTTTGTTTGTTTGTTTTTTTAATGCTTTGATACAAAACAGAATGCCGTCTATATTAATCTTTGATTGTTCCTGTAATTCCTCAATGTAACCCTGAATTGGATACGAGAGACTGACACTGAGTGTCAACTGCAGCAACTGGATCTGACAAACCAAACCTAATCCAACAACAACAACAACAGCATCACCAGCAATTAAAAAAAAAAACACATTTAATTTTTTTACTGCTGATTGTGCCTTTTTTTTTTTTTTTTTTTTTTCTTGTTGCATTTTCACTGAGAGTTAAGGATGAAAGTTTGACAGGTAGCTAATCTTGTTACTCTAACTGTCGTCAATAGTTTCACTGGCTCGCTCGAACTCTTTCAACGCCAACTGCAACTAAAGTTAAACCACTTAAAACGGTCTGTTCTCAATATTAATGAAAATGATACATCCATATCCCTTGTGAAAAGATTTTCATTCCAGTATCAGCATGCCTATAGTTACAGAGGATATAAGGGCCCGGCTTTCCAAAGCACGCCTAGGAAAGCTGTTGGTTTGAACAAATATATTTCAAAAACGATTGGAAAACAGGCACCATGCCTATATGAATTCTCTCGTTGAATGAAGATGTAAATGTTTACTATTATTGCTATTGAAATAAAATTTAACTTTTGTTACAATCAGGAAAATAGTAGATGCAATATGTATAACTCGTTATTAATAATAATCTATTTCTTTGGAAAATATTATTTGGACATTCCAAAAGCAATGTTTCCATAGTATTATTTACCTTTATTTATTGTATTTACTATAAATATATGTGATTTATTCAAAGGAACGCAATCGATCAAAATTTAGATGGAATAAATGGCAGCATCAGACACATCTCTTGCTTCGTGTATTTTCGGTCTTTAATCCCAAGATAGCTGCCAAAGGTTATGACCATTGACCTTGAAAGTGACCTGATGTCCCAGAAACTGAATTTGCAAAATTAAATCCTTATTTATATTGTTAGTGCTGGCAGGTTGAAATGAATCCCATGAGAACTTTTATGGATGCAAAATGTGGTATCAAACTAGTCACAAAAGTTGAAAATATGATTAGAAATATAGCGGCTAGGGGTTCACCTAAGTAGAAATGTAGCATTGGAGGATTTAAACCAAACTGGTTTATCTCAATGGAAGGCTTCATTCCTTTTTATACATTCACTGTATGGTTTCTACTCCTTATGGAGATAATTCCTGTAATATTTGTTGGTTTCCGGGAAAACTTTCAAAGATCTTTGAAATACCCTGACGAACTTGATATATGAATTCAGACAGAGTGGCCCAATTTTGGTCCCGTGGTAGAGACGGTACCATCGATTGATTCGATAGGCTTCTGTGATACTCATGGGCGGCAGCGCGTAAAACCAGGGCTAGCTAGCACTCCCAGACAACAATTTTGCAGGTTGATGGCCATCTTGTAAGATAATGAGGCTGACTTATTACGCTAGGTAAGGCACACTGCACGGTTGCGTTCAATTCTGAAGAAAAAAAAAAGATCAAGCACACTTTCTTAGTGTAATAGTAGGTACACAATTTCAGAAATTTGCCTGGCCACCGTTTTGCGTTTTCAAAATACTTTCATTCAAAGCAGTCTATAGATAAGAGCAATGGTACACTGACCGTTGTCATTGTTTTCTCCATTCCACTCAAGTCTCTGGACATATGATACGGAGTTTGATCTACGCAGGAAGCAATCTATAGGTGACCAAATTCAGTGCCAAAATGTTCTGTTCATACTGTCAAGAGTATAAGCTGATTTGGAAAAAAAAATAAATAAAAAATAAACGCCACACATTAGGTTGTATCAAAGGGTTGATATACAGGCTTTTATGAAAATGTTGTGACTAACTTAGTTGGTTAAAATCATGCACTCACGTCTTTGTTAAGTGGAGATATGCATATCAAAGGCAAAGCAGATCACCAAAAATAGATTGATAAAAGTGGACCACTTTTCAAGAAAGGGATGTAACAGCATCCTGCTTAAAGCCTGTGACATCACTCCTTAAACGTTGTGATGTCATGGCTATATCCTGTCAATCAAATTGCTAAGTCAGTGAGCCCCTTTGAATCCTTTCTCTTGCCTTTGGTGTTTGTGTTGTTGATAAGCTTAAGACAATTATCTCAGTGGGGAACTCCAGTAGCACAATGGTAGGCTATATGTCAATCAAGGATATAATAACAGTTGCCTTGGATATAATTACATACATGTTTAGCTAGTTCACCACTAGATGGCAATAAGTAATCAGTAATGCCTTTAAGTTCCCGTCCCAACTGCATACCCGATTGCCTGGTCTCGCTTAATGAGATATGGCGAGATACGGGTCGGTACCTGTGCGGACGAGCGGGGTATTACTAATATTTTGGAAATACATAATATTATTAAAGGCATTTTTCTTATATATGGCTCGTGAAGTACTAGAAGAATACCAATTTGGCCTTTGGGAACTTAAATTCCTCAAAAATTTGCTAATTTTGTGAGAAATGATCATATGGCCTGTCTGTGACAGTGATGCGACCCGCACGTCCCCCGTGATTGCCATGGGTCAAACCCGTACTTCGTGGCGGGAAATTAATATGCATACTGCGCATTCGTGAGCGGTTGGCCCGTAGCACGTTGTTGCTCTTAAATGGCCAAGCATTCATCTCACTCGCTTATCAACATGTGCACTGCAATTCTAGTTTCATTCAGATGAAATCGTTCTTCTGTCTGTAACGAGAAAGAACTCGTTCTCGAGCGGAAACAAAGCTGCCAGCATGCAAGATCTACACCCTGCATTTTAATCTTTATCTGTTCGCTCCATCCAAATGTCACAGTTTATCGAGGTTAAAGAATAGAAAATAAAACTTGGTCATTGCGAGGTATGTTTTATGATATGATTATGGCCCAAATACACCCGAAGGTAAAACGTCGTCCGGTGTAATGTCTCTGTGCAAATTATTCGTTGCTAGGAAAAATAATAAAGAAAATTGTAATGGACCCTGTGATCTCGACATAGTAGGTCAGCAGAGTTCCTTTGTGCTAATTGCGCGCATTCCCTTTGCAAAGAAAGTTGTTGAGCCAGTCCTACTTCAACCACGCAATGGTTAATGTCGCTGAATACAATATAACTCATCCGCACAGACGCACCAGGTGGGTTCCCAATGTGATGGCAAAATATATGCCTACTGTGTCCCGGCTGATGAAACTGTGTTTTGAATACTGTATCAATATTTCATTAGATCGAAACAGAAACAAAAGTACCGGCAACGTAAACTAGTCTTACAGTGGCTGAATTTGATAAACAGGATCCTGAATATGTTAGCATTTTACATAGCGCACAAGAACCATTTATTTACATGTACTGGTTTGACGACAGTATACAGGAAACCTGAGCTCGTTTCCCTTTCCAACATATTGGATGGGGATTTAGTTCTAGACTTGTTTGTGCGTAAACACTTTTCATCATTATATTTTCACTCATTGTGGCAGAATCGTTTATCCTATAGTACATATGAAATCAAATAAAATACATGTTGAGATCAAACAAGGTCGTACATCTGCTGTATCATCAATCATCAAAGAACTCATTGATATTGGCTCTGCCTTTTCGTTTTCATTTTTGTGAGCACGGAGTACAATAAATTTGCGGGTTTGCATAAGTACTAATGAATAACATAGGACTGATGAAAAACATATAATAAAGTGTATAAAAGGAACAATGACTGTATAAATGTGGCTGTTTAATTGAGAAAAGAACAGTGTTTATTGAACAAAAGGACATGATACACCTTGGTTGAAAGGGTTTAACTCTTTCACAATTTCGGAATAAAAATTAATGATGTGCAAGGAATTGACACGATGATAGCAGATGTATATTTTTTGTAAAAGGGCCTCTCAATCATGTACCAGCATGCCTGCCGCTGCCATATGAGAACAGAGACCAGTGACGTAAACTGTATAAGGCAACTGAGGTAGTTGCCTCGGCTAAAATATATAATGTCAGTGGGCTTGAAAATCACAACCGAATGTATTGTGTTTTTTCCCCAAATTTCGCAAATAACGAATGCACAGTAGGTCCGCAGTTATATTTCCTGACATGCAAAAGTTTATATTTTGTATATGAATTAGAACTTCTTTATTTAGCTACGGTGATAGGTTTGCACTGATAATGGTGCGAATAACGTTTGTGACAACAAATGTTAACGTAAATAATTAAGTTTTAATACACTGCCATTGTCTATGGGATGTGTACTTGCATCCTCAAAATACCGAAAAATGTGTTTTATGTGCCGCAAACACACATATATATTCATATATGCGTTATCATTATTTCTCTTGTGTGTCATGTCACCATTCCACCGTTTAACCATTTTGAGCTCATGTACCTAAGTTGGGTCCCAACTGCATTTGTTCAAATTTCCAGTGAATTTTTTCTTTTTTTTTTTTTTTTGTGTGTGTGTTAAATAATTATCTTAGACGGCTTGGCCAATAGATCCAAAATTTAACAGGAACCTAAATCATGCTAATTATGGGTTGAATATCAAGGTCAGCTGAGGACAAGCCGTTATACATTTCTTTCTTTCTTTCTTTCTTTCTTTCTTTCTTTTTTATTTATCTTAAGAAACCTCCGATCCTGCTTCGCCAATTGCTGCTAAATTGTATAGGGACACTCTTGGATACTTCAAGACCTTTATTTGTGCAATAGGGTGGTATCTTGAGTCGGGTCTACCAAGTTTGTTCAAATAGCCGCACTCCATTTACTTTGCATACGTTTTATGAATTTGTTTGTTACTTTTTTGACAACATTTTTTTAATCATCTCTAAAACTGCTAAGCCAATTGCTTCCGAATTTCATTAGGTACACGGCTCGGTATATGGCCGAGATGTACATAGTACACGGGTAACAATAACCTCATTCCCAAGATAACAGTCACTTTTAATTTTTACTATTTACGTGATAATGTGAGAAGTGTTTGAGCTAAGACTTTAAATGCTAGTGGTCCTCTCTGTGGGCCAAACATATCTGTATATAATGATCTTCATCTCCAAGGTTACGTTCATAAAGTTCACTGTTCGCTTGATGACTTGAAATCTATGTGTGTTAGGACATGTTTGAGCTAGGACTTTTGACTATTAATTCCGTACTTTTATATTTATGCATGCCAGTCTTTAAGAAAAGTGACATTTACCTGATTCCAAATGTCACAAGACCACCTCATAGTCTTCGCGCAAGCTCAGTTGTGCAGATCACTAACATAGTCCTCTTGGTATTTTTGCTCTTGGCTTTATGCATTTGTTATAGGGTACACGTGCAAAGGCACGTCCGTGTGAATATATTGAATATCCACACCCTGGGACGACGCAGCAGCCTGATACGAAGAACCCACCATTGATCGCCGCAATCCGAGAAAAAAAAGGGTTAGACCAATCACTATGTGTCAGATATATGCACTTTAATTGTGGATTTATGGCTCAGATATTTCTTACTTGTCTGTAAATTTGTTTGAGGTTTCAGCAATATTCATGATATTTTCTATGGCATGAGATGGTGGACTCTAATATGTATCGTTAATTCACTCGCCCTGTACCATCAAACAATGGTTAAAACGTATGTCATGTTGTTTTGATTCAAGGCCTCTTAGGACACGCAGGACACAGGGTACTGGCGATGGGAATTGCGTCTTTCACACAACATAGGGTGGGGAACGGAATCAATAAATAGATCGTGCGTGGGTAGCAGACTGGAGCCCGTTGAGTCTTGTCGCCGTTGCTTGCATTTTACCCTTAAATAAGGTCAATCGAAATGGGGCTACAATGTGATTTAGTCTGAAAGCAAACCCGCATGCAGATGTTTTCCAATGTTTTGGAAAATACCACGGTTGATAAACTCACGTTTGGGAAAATTACTATTTCCTTGTGTTATCGAAAGCCGGGCCAAGCCAAGGTAAACAAACGAGATTTGATGATTTTGACCACCAGCCTCAGTGATCAAAGCTCAAATGGAAACAGTTACTGTTTTCGTGAACTGAAGTAAGTGATCGTCTCCTTTATCATAATGTTTCAGGATAGTGTGCCAGGAGTTCAAACGCTGAATTTGATTGTGGCACAGTCCATTCCTGAATATACTAATTATATGTATTAATTAAATTTATCATTAGGCCTATGATAATTCATATTATTATTATATAGGCGGAAATTCTCTAGATTTATTATCTTTAATTGGGTAGCATGGTAAAAAGTTGTAACAAATTGTCCAACTGTCCAGCTGCCTTGGTTAAAGTTCAAACGGTGGACTGCTAATGAGGAATCTTGACATTCAGTATAGCAGACGACAAACTGCCACAACGATGGACGTGACCCACTTTGAGAAAGATTTGGAGCTTTCCTCGCCCCCCCATAAAGGTGATTTGGGCGAGGCAAAGTTACGCGAGATCGAAAAAAGTGCAAAACCCGCAGCAACCCAGCGTACTACAGAATATTGGATGCGGGCTTTTGCGACGATTCAAAAATTGGCTGGAAAATCGAAACAAAGTCTGTGACTTTTACACCATGACAGCCGAGGAACTGAACTACTTGCTTCGAAAGCTCTATACACAAGTCAATCCCATAAAGCAGGGTGGTACCCTTGCGCCGAGCACTCTTGCAGGTCTGCGAGCAGCCACTCACCGCTACCTGACATCTGCGCCATACAATAGACCCCCAAATACCATAAAAGTGGGGAATTCACATCAGCAAATACATTTTTACTTCGCGGTGCAAGCTTTACTTCAAAACAGGTAACGTAAAGCTGGAACATAAACCCAACAAAGGAGAGGGAGACATAATAATACGGAAGAGCGACTTCAGCCGGTGGAATTCCAGCCCTGAGGTACTCATAGAGGCCTGTTGGTTTTGTGTTTTGATTTGGAAAGAAGAGGTAGAGAGTGGTGGGCAAGTGTGGAAAAAAGCCCTTTTGTCATTAGCGGGACTCTGAAGGTCATGCATACATTGAAATGAGTACTATTCTGGGGTGGCCAAATGTCGGAAACCTAGTTAATAAATTTATCGGTTTCTATTTCGAGTGTCAGCCTCTGATCCTTATGAGATAGCCTACATTTAATCTTGCAAACGCACTATGGTTAACTTGCCTGACAATATACATAGGAGCATCTTCACGTCACTTGTTGCAGACGGCACCATTTACCGAAAGGTTGGAAGTAGCGCCGCTAAGCAGTGTGCCGAGTGGTCTATATTTTTTATTAGTTCTAAATCCGCCTAACGGTGGTGCTGCCCATCCTGTTCATGGTTGACCGCCCTCATCTTGGAGTCACGACCCCCTAGTTTTTCCTTAGATTAACATGGGGAATCAGCAGATATGAATTTAACCTCTCTATATGTGACCAATAATAGTATTAAACTTTCATTTTATCACACCTGGGTGTATTTGAGAGATAATAATATGTACTTTGGGCAGATTAGAAAATGATAATTCCAAAAATCGTCCTCATATGTCGGGTGAAACTTTCAGGCTCACTGTAATGTAATGGGCTTTGCTGACCCACCTGACCTCACATGGCATGGGTTGCTAGGTGTGACAAACATGCACCATAGGAACGAAAGGCTGTTTGTCAAGAAATTAAACCAACCCAGATCACCCCTATTGTGGGCAATGAGCAAAACTGCGCGTATAGGGGTACACAACGCACACTTCAACTTAGAAACATTTTTAAAACGCAAGAGAAATATGACCCACATCGTCATATACAAGTAAAATTTATATGAAACTGGATTATATGGTTTTAATAGGATATTTAATATAATGTACACACAAACAAGCCAACAATATGCATGTATCATTGAAAATTCCTTTTCTTTCTTGACCTGTGAAGATATATTCCAAACTTGAATGCAATGAACAACAAGCATGACTCTCAAAAAAAAAAAACTCTCGAAGACTTATCAAGCGCTCAGAAGTGAGACTGTTCTAACGTTCTTGCAGACGCCATGTGCGGTTCCTCTCACGTCTCACTCCCAAGGTAATCCATGAGCCAGACTGAATATTGGTACCATCTGAGGGCACCGAACGAAACCTTTATACCTGCATTGGTACACCTTAGGGTATAACAAAAATGCATGATGGACTTTCCAGAAGCCCAGCTGGAGCCCGTTTTTGCAATTTTAAAATTTTATACCCAGACGGCCCAAAAATGTTGTATAATGTGATTCCTGTTTTGTTATAGTTGGCCACTACATTATAATTATACTTGAAATATACATATTATATTTGTATCCAGTTAACAGCTGCCACAATGAACGTCATGCGACCTATAAATATTAATAGATCTTATGCTTGCCACACAGCGCATGCGCCAAATTTTATGACGCGCAGTGCATTGTGGACTTATTTGTAGTATGCAAGCCGTTATGGCGATACCTGTGTCGACTATGAAATTACACATGTAGCCATGAGAAGTTTAATTTGTTATTTGGCTGTGTGCTTTTCAACTTATTCCTGCGGCAAACAACGTAAATTTTATCCATTGCCAACAAATAAAACTGGGAAAACAATGGATAAGAAAAATTCATGTCCTGGAAAGGACTGAAAATTGTGTAAATTCGTGCCCATGACCTCGTCATACAACGTTTGCCGTGTAACTTTGAATGATGACATTTGCACATTGCGATCAGTCTATACAGTTTAGTTTAAATATATCCATTCCAACTGGGTAACCCTGTCATCTGAATCATATTCCTTTAGGAACCAAATCGTATTGTGTGTTTTGCAACCAACGTGTAAACACTATCTGTGGCCAATGATAAAAGAATAGATAGATAGATAGATAGATAGATAGATAGATAGATAGATAGATAGATAGATAGATAGATAGATAGATAGATAGATAGATAGATAGATAGATAGATAGATAGATAGATAGATAGATAGGGTAGTAGTTAAACGAGCGAAAGAACGAAAGAAAATAAAAGTAAAGAAAGAAAGAAAGTAAGAAAGAAAGCAAGAAAGATTATGCTCCCTAAAATAACAAATTTTCCTTCCTTTATTACTGATTTTTCAAAGATAAATACAGTTTGTTTCTCGAGCAAACTTGTTTCAAAACTAAGGTATTTATTCTTCTACAAACTTTGATTTCGGAGTAATCCGGGTCAGATATGAAAATAGGAAATGTTCAACTTTTATCACGCAATGTCATACATGAAAACAGGGACGTGTTCATTTGTAGCAGAAAATTAATCAGATTGATAAGCTGAGATTTTGCTCTTCCACCTTTGTCATATTCAGCTCGACAACCCATGTTATTAGTCATCCAGAAGTAACGTTGGACAATCCTCTATAGATACATATGTTTAAACCTATGAGATGAGTTTTCTTAATCATAACCGAAAAAATATTCATTTTAACGTTTATAACTACAGATATTTTTACCATGCGCTCCTCAACTAACAACCCGTGTGTTGTTTCTTGGCGTGTTGTTTTCACAAGTAGTTTTTTTGAAGCAACCAGTACTTGTGCTAATCTCGTAAACTCTTTCATAGCTTAAGCACCGGGTCATTAATTTTATGCAAACATCGTTAACACAAAGAAAGGCCAAGTACTTAACACGTACTAATGGTTTCAGAAAGCACACTTTGAAGACTTAGGAGCCAGATCCATATCGCTAACACGTTGTTTTCCCATTTTAAGTCGGTATTTTTAGGGTATTTGCGTGAAATAAAAAGAATTACTGAAAAAATACACATGTACATTGCAAAGATGTGCAACACGCTTAAATGTACAAAGTTGCATCGATATCCGTACAAGGGATGGGCTCGTATAGGCGTTGCATGCTCCCCACTCGAACATGTATTTTGAGAAATAAAATACGTTTAAACCAAGAGAAACACACACACACACACACAAAGAAACAAAAATATAGATTGTTTGCAGGAGCAAAATGTGTCTTGCACGTACACTTGTTCGTTTGTATATGTCTTTCAAACCTTTTGATTACCAAAGGGATGTCTTAACGCAAGTGTACGTTCTTGATTTGAAGAGAAACGGTTGAAGTTTGTGCAAGTTGTCGTTAGTATTATTGTGCCTTTTGTTTGACAGTAAGCACACCAAAATGACATTTGGCAATGTTCGATGTGTCCACGTGTTTGCGGTTTCCCCTCATTGAAAGATCATTGAAACCCGCGCTCAACCAGATGGATGCTGTCTCTCTGTTGCATTTTTATGTTCATTTTGTCCAGGGATTATTTCTCACTGAAAGGCAGACCTCCGCGTCAAAGAAAATCACACTTCTTAAAGTACGATCGAAACGCAACAGTTAACTCGGAAAAAAGGAGAAAAAGAAGGGAAAAATAAAAAACTACCCACAAGCGAAAGAAAAAGATGATTAAGTAGGGATGCAAGCAAACAAAAAACACCACAGTGAATTGATGATATTTGCTCAAGCCTTAAGGACATCCTTAACTTTAACTTATTTTTCCCCCTGAAAGACTTAAATTTTCCACATTGTTTTTGGAGACAAGATAGTTTCTCTACTACACCGTCAGAAATCAAATATATGTTACATTTGTCCGACCATTTTAGTGAAAAAACTCGCTAAACAACGAGTGACACTTATTACGGCGAGCTATCCAATATCAATGCAGCCCTCAGACTGATCTCAGCAGCGTATTACAATTAATCCCAGAATGCAATTTCCCAACATGGCGCTAATTTATTCAAAATGGCGACCGTGCATACGATCTATTGAATCCACATGGGTAAGATAAAAGCCATTATTATACCCACATTGATTGGATTTTTTAGGGGGGGGGGGTTGCTGCGCTCGGCTTGTAGATCAAGTATTACATTTCTGCAATCTCAATACCACATGAATACATGGTCCAAATCTCTTGAAAAATGGTGCAAACATGCTTCTGGGTCATCCTTTGATCCCTTGATTTTTTTGGTACTTGACCCTATTTTCAAGGTCACATCCTTGTGGAGGATATAACCGGTAGGCCTGCGGAGATTGCTCCTCCATTGTAAGGCACATATACATCCTGGTGAAATTTCACATTCTTTGCATGTATAATCACACCTTGTTTTATTTTACTAATTGGAGGTGATTATGTACTGCATCATGATGACTTAATTTTGGTGACCTTGACATTACTCTGAAGCTCACACACTTGTGGGTAGGTACATTTAGGATTTTTGTTATATAAAAATGTATGAAAGGAGACAAAATCCGAATAAGCACAGTTATCCACGGCATTTATTTCTATTCTTACCATTCCTCTATTATGTATGGCGACATATATATATATATATATATATATATATATATATATATATATATATATATATATATATATATATATACATACATATGTATATATACATGTATATGTATGTATGTATATATATATATATATATATATATATATATATATATATATATATATATATATATCTATATAATAATTTTCAGTCCAGTATAATCTTGACGTTACTCCTTGTTATAGTGAAATCTATTAGCATAGAAGCATAATATGACGTTCATTTATTACGTCACTGATTTAGGCCTATTGCATGACGCCATTGTCATATCAATTAATAATAAACGTCTCTTAATGAAAATAGGCCTAATTTGTCCTAGATTACTATAAATAATTAGTAAATTATACTATTCAGTCTAGGCGTGTATTTACGTTGGAATATGAATTCTTTTTGTTCTCTTCCTATGTCAGAATCATTTCAGATCTGATATGGGACTTACACAGAATTAAGGCACAATATTAGAACAACTATCAATATGTTCACTGAGCTGGATTTTCCGTGTCTCAGGCACCCGTATTTGCTGTCTGTGTACAGTCATGCGCCTGCATAGTTCGTTGCCTGTAGATCCTATGTATACATCATTGCATCCTATAAAGACAATCGCATAAATCAAATGTTTACTCAGAGAGTCCATTTTTGTTCTTATTTGAAAGTTTGATACCATTCCTGTTGTGTTCAGTGAAATTGTGTCAGTAACTATCATGTTTATACAATTCTTACAACGAGGAAGACCACATTTTTTGCTGAAGGCTTGACTGTCCATTGATTCAAAGTTTCCTCTCGTAAGAATTTGTTTTAGATTACGAGGCCGTCTTTGGCTTGAAATAAAATTCAGATTTTTATATATTTCTCCAAGTCAGGGATCCATTTCCAAAATTTGAAGGGTTTCACTTATTTGTGGTGTTATCACTAGATTGTTAGGATTGTACCTTGTGATCATGACCAGATTTGTGTCGTCCCCCGTGTGATTTTTGCGGTCCTTTCTTAATGATTCTTGTGTTACACTTAAAGTTCGGTGAATACCCATTGAAATCAGTAAATCTGGCTAGTCCCTGGCTTTTAGAAAATTTCCCAGTTCACCCACACGCGTTGCTTTTCTATTTGTATTTTTTACAATTGTACAGATCCTTCTTGCATCATTATATGGGATACTTGTCTTAGTGTGCCGTGGATGACATGAATTGAATGGCACATACTGATGAGTATCTGTATTCTTGTAGTATACATCCAATGAAATCTTTCCATCATTTTGAAGAAGTTTCAAGTCTAGAAATTCTAATTCACTTTGACTATATTTCATTTCGTTTTGAATACTTGGTTCAAGCTGATTTAAAAGTTGTTGAAATATTGTAAATCTGACAGCAACTTTGTCCACATTATAAAACAGTCATCTGGATACCGAAGGATTTGGATGTATTTCTAAGTTTATCGTATAATAAAACTTCTAGACATCCAAGACTAAGCGTTGCATAAGTTGGTGCACATTTAGTTCCCATCGCACACCCTTTTCTCTGTATGTAGTATTTTCCATCAAATTTGAACACATTATTTTCTTATATTAGTGAAAGACCTTCAACAATAAATTCTCTTGTGAAACGCTGATTTTTTTGTGTCAGGATATTTGTTCAGCCAGTATTCAATCGCACGCTTTCCTAACCCATCAGGTATGTTACTATATGAATTAATCACATCAAAACTGACTAAATATCGATCTTTGATTTGCTCTCGTGATATTTTATTGATGAAGTCGATATTGTCACGCATGTAGCTGTCGACATTTAATAAGTACGGTTTTAAAATTTCGTTTGTGAGTTCGCTAAGCCTCCTCGTATTGCACACAGGTCTTGCGACGATTGGACGGAATTTTAAATCTGTAGGTCGAATAATATGTACATATATACCGTCTTGTTTATTTATAGCTTTTTTGATGATATCAGACTCATGAACTTTCGGTAAGCCGTATAAATTACTTGTTCTTGACTGCAAACCATCCAGATAATTTCTTTCTTTCGTTGTAAAGATGTTGCGATATTTGTCAATAATTGTTTCTTAATTTATCACTCACTTATTTTCTCTGTCTGGGTCGCATCGCTCATAAAATTGTTCATAATTAAGTAGTGATTTTATCTTTTCTGCATGATAATCGGTGTCCATAATGACAACTGCTCCACCTTTGTCTGCTTCCTTAATTATGATAGAAGTGTCTGTTTGCAATTCATTCATAGCTTCTAGCTCCTCTTTAGGTTAATTAATTTTGTTGGTGGGTGAAGGTACTTTGTGGAGAGAGTGCGCAATTTCTTTCAGTCTGTCAATACATTTTTCTAATGTCTCATTTTGACTTTTAGGAGGGGTGAAAGAACTTTTTCCTGTGAACAGTGATTCATCCCATTCCTTATCTGTATTGTGGAAACATTCTTTCAGACGTAACGTACGACAAAATTCTACAATATCACACACCTGTTCTTCTGTGTCTTTTCTTGGTGTTGGGGTGAATTTCAATCCCTTTTTAAGCAACTTTACTTGTCCTTGTGTCAATTGTTTGCCTGATAAGTTCATAGTTTTAACAGTAGATGTATTTGCAGTTGATATCTTCTTGGCTCCTGCTGTTTGGGGTATTGTTGCACTCTTTCTCTCCATCTGTTGTATCTTTGCTCTTTTTGGTAGGTGTTTCTTGCCTATCTTGATTGTCTCTGGTTTGTTTGTGGTCTTTGTCCTCTTTGATTTGTGTAGCCTACTTGCTCTTTTGGAGGGCGCCCTCGTGTATTTGGGCGTGGTCCTCTTTATGAAAAAGGAAACTCTTCTTCATTTCCTACATTTAGGCCTAGTTCATATCTCTGACCTTGGCTTTGTTCGTCCAATAGGTCTGGGTCAAGTCTAGGTTGAAATACTTGAAATCTATTGTATGTAGGGAAGTCTACGTTTTTTCTGTTTTCATTCCTAACTACCATTGCAAAGGTTCCTTCTCTGTCGTTTCTAAAGGGTTCAATACATTGGCTAAACATCGACAAATGTTATTTGTCCTTGAACTTTGATGTCATGTCCATACAATGAACCTACAGCTATTGCACATAATCTTTTGGTTTTGTAATGTTTAAATCAAGAGTAATCTACATCTATTTCAACAACCTGCATCTAATTGATTTTATATGTTCAAATTTACAATTAAATTTGGCCAAAAGGTGGTATCTATTGTGATATTCTAATATGTGTCATGTAAATTAGATATATAGGGACAGTAAAAACAATATACGTACGTCGCGGTATTAAGTTTCCGGCATACGGGTAACCCAAGCTTGTCTATGGTTTCCAACTAAACAGGGAGACTGTCTTATTGATTGGCACTTTCCTTACCATGAATAAATATTGATTAGCATTGTTTAGCAGTGTATCAAAGTTCCTCAAAGTTGATTTACAGTTGTTTGGATGAGGCTGTAATATATTGATCTGTTCAAGTTCCCTTATTCTACAATGTTTAGCACTTTCACTATTATAAATCTATATTGATTAGCAATGATTAGCAGTCTTTGCACATTTATTAAAATTGATTAGCACCTTCATTTCGTCAAGTTTCCATTTCAATTATCAAACTGTGATTCAAATCTTGCTACCTTTTGCCTTGTGACCTGTATACTCATCAAACGACTCACTGTGCAGAATTTTTTCACCTTTTATGCAAAATAACATACATCTATTAAATTGCGTATACTGACTAAAATCTGTGCCGCAGAAAAGTCCACCATGCTGTTTTGAGTTCCTGAGACAAACGCCAATAATAAAAAAAAGCATTGTTAAGTTTGGTGCCCTCAGATGGTACCAATTGGTCAAAATTGGGCCCTCAGGTCATGGACTAAGGCCCTTAGGCTATGAAGACTTAATTAGCCGTACCGAGCACCAGCTCTGGTGAGCCTAATGTTCTACGGCCTAGCGTTATTTTTGGAAGAGGCGAACAGTTTGGAAACGGATGTACCGAGCAATCACCTTTTAGGCCTAAATATCGTTTGAGCAACAGTCTTCTGTGGTTGACGTATGTATGGGTGACGATGGAATAAGGCCTACACCAAGGGACAATGTATAATGTTACCATTCCACCAAACAGCGTGCCGTAAACCGATATTATTACAGGGTAAAAAAGAACTACCAATTGGAAAATATTACTTTCCGTGTACTCTAAAACTTCACATCGCCCTGCATTGATCAACTTTGACAGGTCAAAGGTCATCAGGCCAGTCACTAATGCTATTAGTGACCTGAAAGACGTAACTAATTTCTATAGTGCCTGCTTCTATGACCTGTGACCTCTGCGCAATCGTGTGACGTCACGGTTTTGGCAGATGACAAGAAGCCAACGCAAAAGTCCCCAAACAGAACAGTCAACCCTCCTGCGAGGAGCTCTGTCTGGTATTCCGGGCTGACATATTGGCGGGGATTCGAAGGCCTCACACTGTGACAGGCGTGACATTAAATATTACGTACTCTATTGGGATGTCAAAAGAAACGGAGAACTCGTTTGAAATGGAGGGGTCAGGGAATTGGCAAACTTCTGATGAATTGTGCGAGGAAGAAATGCGGCAAATGGAAGACACAGCACAACCAAAGGCAAAGAGCACCGTGTTGGCCACCAAGTACGGCGTAAAGAAGTTTGAAACTTGGCTGGAAAAGCGTTACCGGGTATGTGACTATGCTTTTCTTACAGCAGAGGAACTAAACGAATTACAATTATAATTAATCTAGTAATAATAGTAATAATGTGATGTTTTCGGGCGTGGTGTTTTTTATTGTCCCTTCATCAATGATCAGCAGCCCGCTATAGTGATTAGTGCCGTCCGCAAGCCTCGGGCACTAATCACTATGTTGGGCTGCTGATCACTGATGTCGGGCCAATGAAAAAGCACAGCGCCCTCAAAAATCACATTATTGTTACACTGCTACCACCAATGACAGCCATGAGAATAGGCCTATAGCCTAGCACAAGATATCATGACCCATGCAAATTCTCAAAATTGCACCTTTAACTTTTAGTTACTCAACACGTAGATGGGCCCACAAACGGGACTTGAGCCCTACCTATGAGAATAGGTCTATTATCTCGAAGGACGGGACTAGGTTATTATTTTTTTTTAATAAAAACACGTTAATCTTTAGGGAAAAAAGGTTCGTTATTGCAGACAGTTTTATTTCTGTTTTGATATTCGTTGTAGTTCGTGGCCTATCAATACAAGTTTTACAACCCACCCTCTAGGCTCTAGTCCACAGGTCCATCGATTCGCAAGCCCATTGTCCCAAAGGTCCATCGCTCCTCAAGAGAATATATTTTCGTCGTATAATCTATGCCTAGATAGACCTAAATCTAGTAAATGAGACTAGGCTCCACAGAAAAAAATAAAAGTGCGTGTCCCCTGATTTGATTATAGGGTTTTTATTAATAACATCCCATATGTGCATCATTTTAACCCAAATGATCACTGGCACTGTCAGCTGAAAGACATCTTATAATTAATGGAAAGAAATGCCTCGTAAATAAGGCAATTTTCATTTCATTTAATCTGAGTTTTGAATAAAAATTCAATTCTTGCTATCATGATAACATTTATGGATATATCCAGAAAAATCCGCTTTGGATATCCAAAATCAATGTTGCATTTCCAAACATCATGCTGGATATTGCAAACCGTTTTCTAAAAATATTTGTTTGAGTTGAATAACAATTATTGAGCTTAATATATAAGTTTTGAGGTCAATAACTCAGTTTTAATTCCATACATTTATATTTTTTTGAATTTTCATAAGTAAATCATTTTGGAGCTCCAATATAAAATGCACGATGTCCAAATTGAGTTACTGATCTCCACTAACATTTTTTAGCTCCACAAATAATTTTATGAACTGTATTGGTGGATATCCGTAAATCATTTTTTTTTCAGCTGCTCCATAAATGAATTTTGAATTTCATGAACCATGTGTGGAGCTAAAACTGTAGGTCCTTGACGTTATATTATGGAGATCAGAATGAAATATGGAGCTCAATAAATTATTTATAGTGACCAAATATGTACACAATTCGGCCATATTCATCATGGAGATTAACAAATATAGCCGAATTATGTAGAGTTCTTTACCTTTATCAAAAAATATTTTCTGGATATGAAGAAAATGTTGGAAATCATAATTATAATTAAAGTATTGTGTAGATGGATGAAATTCTTCTGAAGACAAAAAAATAATGTTTGATTTCTATCTGGCACCCTTTCATTATTAATTCTATTTTCATGAAGCCAATAATTTGCTTACTGATATCAAGAAATCACTTACTGCTGTCAACAATTATTTATCTACATCAAACACGATTTATTGATACCAATAATTACCTAACCATTTTGTATGCCCTTCCCGGGTAGCACCAGTGCCCCCTAGCACAGGAAAGTAGGACTCTCATGACTTTCATTACGCCTACGGTAAATATTATATAGGCCTATGCTCATGAGAGCGCCATTTGGTATCAGTGCCATGTGCTGTTTGGGGAATTTGCTTTGAAAATGATGAGTTGAGAAAGCCCCAATTAAGTTCTCAGAAAAAATCATGCACACATTTTTGCTTTAGTCCAATCCTTATCTATTAAGCCAATCGTACTTGTACTTTCGCAATTGAAAGGTTTTGTTTTAATATCAATTAAGGTTAAAGGAGGAACAGTAAGTCAATATACATATTTCAGGTAGATAACAGAACACTGCTAAATTAGATGAGGTAAAGATTGACACTTCATGAGATGCTGGACTCTGTGACTATATGGTTCCCCTTACATTTTTGTGGCACTCCAGGAGTTTCTTAACTTTAAACATTAAGTGAGTCAAAATACAGCAAAAGCCATATCAAAGACCTATTAATGTTATCTTACTGAAATTTCTAAGGGGTGAGACTAGGGAGTGTGCTGTAACTTCAAAGGGTTCCAGTTTAATTGGCACCCTGATGACTAAAACATACATGCACTGGTAGATTGAAGAAATGGCATGAGAACAAACTATGTGTGTGTGAGAAAAGGCTATGCATACATGATATGATAACAGTCAAATGAATTGTGCACATTTACAATAATTTAGGAGTATGACAAAAGTATAATAATAGTTATTAATCCATATTTTTATGATGGGAGTCACAACCATAACATCAGTTCCATATCGGAACATTGTAATCGTCACATGGACGAACCATTATTGCATTAAAGGACATCCGACAAACACGCAAAATTATTGGTGATGGTTTGGCTTATGGCGTAAGACTTTAAAAGCCACGTCACACAGGTTTAACAAATCCTCAAGCAATGCGCTGAAAAGGGAATGTCTCTTATTTGTGCCTAAGCAAAATAAGTTTAGTTTTGTGCAAGGAGAGATCGCATTTTGCGGTTATGTTCTCTCTCAGGTTTGACAAATCCTCAAGCCAAGCGCTGAAAAGGGAATATCGCTTATTCAAGCACAGTAATTAAATTTCGTACAAGGAGAGATCGCATTTTGCAGATATGTTCTCGCTCCATAGGGATATCGTATTGATCCGATTATCATGGATGCGATAATGCAAGTTCCGAAGCCGACCAATGTTACGGCCTGGTGAACAAACCTGGAGAGTTTACTGATGCAATCACTGATAACCTCGGGCCACTTAGGCCTCTATTGTGTCCCAAGAACACGTTTTGCTGGGATGAAGTCCATGATCAGGCATTCGAAGCTCTGATTTTTTTTCTTACACCAGCGTCAAGCCTCTGGTACCTGGAGGGTGGGCCAGGCTGGATCGCGGTTCCTGAGCAAGACCGAATCGCAATGTGCGATCATTGAAATTGAACTTGGACAACGGTTTCATTGCATGCGGATGTCGCTTAGTCATACCAAAATCGATGCGCAGGCAACTTTAGAAACTTTCAATGGTAGCCATCGAGGCATGGATAAAGCAAAGAAGCCAGCTAGATTAGCGGTATTCTGGCCCGGTATTGCAGCGGATATTGAGCATATGGTCCGCACATGCCAGTTATGCAGCAAGGTGTTGCCGTCTCATGCGAGCGAGCTGCTGAAATCGCATACGGAGCCCACTCGCATTTTCAGACACATATGTACAGACTTATTCAATTAAGGAGGTCGAAATTTCCTAGTACTAACGGACGTGAAGTCTGGGTGGCCCACTTTGTTCAAACTTTGGCGTAAATCTAGTAACAAAGATGTGATTGGTGCGCTCCCTAATGTAGTTTAAAACACGGCAGTTCCCACTCTTCTGTATTCGGACGGGAAGGGGGGCACTATACATGCCATACATGTAGGCAGCTCCAAGAGCAATGAAGGGGAGGGGGGTCAATCATGTCCTCTCATTACCCTCAATCAAACGGATGTGCTAAAGCAAGTATTGAAGCGATGGTAAAAATCAGTATGGCAATGCTGCGATAAGTGCATGGGCACTGTTGATGGAGATCAGTGGGCAAAAGGACTTCTTCAATGGCGGAACAGACCTTGAGCAAATGGCTTATTCCCAGCACAAGCGTTGCTGGGACATCCTGCCCGTGGCACTTTGTCAGTGCACAAACGTGTATTCGCTGGAGAATGGCAGGTGTCCATTAAAGAGGCCGATATGAAGGTCGTGGACATTGAGCAGAAACTGAGGAAACGGTACTACTCTTCTGCTCGTTCCCTGCCGGAATTGGAACTCGGTAGTAAAGTGGCCCTGCAAGACCTGTTACCAAAAAGTGGGACAAGCCTGGTACCATAGTTTACGTTGGCAACAATAGACACTATCTTGTGAATCTCGCCAGCAGGCGGATGTGGCGACATAATTGCCGTCTCAGTCGGAAACGATGCCCGATTAGTTTCAGTACAGCAGCCGAACACGGTTCAGACTCAACCGGAAGTTGTGCAGACTACGCCTCTCCTCCAGACACCTGTCCTTGGAAAAGCCATCATGACCATAAGCTGCCGCGATGTTTTATTGAGGACACTTAATACAGTGAACTGTCTGTCAAATCATCTGGACAATGATTAGCGAAAAGTCGGAGGGAGGTGTTCTGTAGTGTAATGTAAGGTCTGGTCCAGGCCCGGACTTATGATCCGGCTACATGTTTATAATTGTAGCATGTGACCGCAGTCGAGGGTCCCGAAATTGCAACGATGTTGTAGCTTTGTAACTTTAGTCCACATTTAACTATTTTAATAGACGTAAAGGGCACCTGCCCTCGGTTTCATCAATGTACAACAGCGGCCCCGCCTAAGGTTATACTTAGGAGAATAGACAAAGTGTAACATCCTTGGTTCTACGTTCTCTTAAAGCTATTTCGATATAAACACTACCAGGAAAGCACCTTTGATATCTCTTTGGACGCAGTTAGTCTTGACTTTGAGTGACCCTGAGAGGTCAACGTGACAAACTGGCTTATATCTCGGTAATGGTGGACCCTGGGCCCATGGGTACAGTTATATAGGCCTACTACTAAGACAGTATCCCTGGGGATTTTTTTGATGTCTTTAATTGTGATTTTAAACTTGCTTATTTTTGTTGAAACAGTTGATTCTGTCACCTTTCGTTTGAAAATTATGCCTCAGGAACTTTGTGTGTGAATACTTTGATACTGCAAAGAGGGATGATAGTTTTAAAGTAATAGGACTTTGATATTATTACGAAGGTCACAGGACCTGTTCAGTCCGTGCACCAGAGTACGCTGAGCAGAGGACTGTTACACCTCTCTTGTTTAATACGCTTTGTACACTCATGAATAGAACAATCCTTGCATTACTCAGCTCAATCATAGAGGCAAAGTACTTGTCCATTTTTAGCTTAGAATTCTGCTGTAGTTTACGCTGTGAATTTTACATTTGGTTTTCAGTATTATTTACTCAAATTTGATACTGATTTACCTCTCAGGGACTTTTAAATTACTGCATTTAACGCCCTAAATTGCACCGCAAACCACTATTTTAGATTTCGTTCATTTAAAAAATATCTAACGCTGAGGGAAGGGGGACTTCTCCTCCTCTCTTACATTCCCATCGGTCGGTCGCTTTGCTCATACACTTGGTCAATTTGGCCTCAGATAATACGGCCTTGAGAGACCATAAGAATGGCCCTGTTCAATAGCCCTCCCAAGTCCAAGCGTGACACTGAAACAATTCATATATCTATTTATTCGCGATGCCAAGGAGTCATCACGAATGTATCACACTAATGCTTTAACGACAATTGTATATGTTGCCATACAATGTTTCTTCTGTGTACGTTATATGTGTCTGACCAAGTTGCTTATTGCCACATCTATGCAGACGAAAATTCATATGCCAAACATAAATATGTCTTTAGAAAATTTGTTTGTATATTGAATTGTACTTTCCTGTAATCTGCATGTTGTCAAAGGAAAAATCTGATGCAACGCAATGCTTTAATGACGTCGTATTCTTTTTCTCAGGCAATCTTATCTTCTAGAAGGCTTGGTAAATGAAAGCTTATGAGCATGCCAAAGGTTGACACATTCGGTATGCACAAGATGTTGTCACAGTACACAAAGTCGTCAGGGAAATAAATCTTAAGGCTGTTCGGTAGCACGTTTCCGATAGAAAAGGACTGATGGCCCAGGATATCTCCGAATGGTCTTTGATAATTTAGGCTTACATTCTGCTGCAAAGCTGTTTTACTTGAAATTATCCAGAAGTCTCTACTAACCTGGACTTGGCAGCTATCCATTTCCGGGCCTTGTCTGTCACAAATCATGTATACATTATAACGAAGTTGTAGCTTAAATGGCAAGGCAGCTTATTTAAACACCACTTACAATGATTGACAGCTGCATTGCACACTTGAGTCATGACATAAAAGCAAAATAGCCTCAATACAATTGGACATTGGTTGCAGTGACAGAATGTTTAAACTGAACGGTGTTGCTCTTGCGTAAACAATCAGCCAACGTCAGCAGTTTATCGTATTTTTAAGCGCGTCCATAATTGCGGCTTTCCACAGGAATGTTAATAATTTTAGTGCTACTTTTTAAACATGACTAGCTATGTCAACCCCAATAAGGCCTTCGTCTGTAATGCAGGAGTTTTTGAGCTGTCAACTTTGGGAAGCAAGGAACAATTTGTAAACCCGGGTAAATAGCAGGCCTCCCCTACCCCCCCTCCAACCCAACGAATACAATACTTGGCCAGATGACCTGAATGTGCCGGCAACAATACACGCATGCAATTATCGGCGAGGTTACAAGTTAGATGTGTGGTGAGTGTTTTACACTTTCCCCGCTCAAAAAATCCCAAAAGCGCCCGGAAGTGAACTGTCGTCTGCTTGAACGTTTTTCTTGTTTTTTCATTACTAAAAATAATTTTTGCTGAGCTTTGTATATAATACCATCTATGACAGCACGCCCTAGGGCCATAGATTTCCCAGCCCACCAGCGTCAAGGAAAGCTATTGACTAAGTCGTACTCTGACAAGAATAGGTTACACTAAATGCACAACCAAAACAGTGGAAAAAAGGTGTGCATTTCCTTTGATTTTCAGTTGATGTACTGAAACCTGGTTACTTTGCCGTTCAGGAACAAGTATTTTTTATACTTGAGTATTTTAGCAAAATTCCTGATTTTACCAAGGGGAGTTTTAGTTTTGAATGAAAAAAGAGATACCCGGTGGTAAGTGAGTAGAATATTTATGTGTCATATGAAAACAACGCGTTGTAGTTTTGTGTATGTGCGTCAGTTTAATGGTAAGCGTCCTGTTTTATGTGGCAGAAAAATGACTTTATTTTGGAAACTTTCCGATTTATAATTAGGATTACAAAATAAAACCGAAGAAAATATTATAAGCGTACATGTAAACGGTTGTAATTGTGTAATTCTGCAAATAAATTACATTTCCTTATGCTCGAATGAATATTAAAATACCATAAACAGTAAAACACTACTGTTTTACTGTTTATGATCCTCGCAGGTTATTCTTAACAAATATATATCAAGGCATATGTACAAAGTAGATTCTTGTTTTCTTGTGGCAAATGCACAGCTTTTAGGCTTTATAGCAAGGTCAACCGATATATTATGGCATAATTATGTCGAAGTGTAGGGCAGTCGCAGCGCCATTGTTCTAAATAAAATAAAAAATATATATATATATATATAACAAAACGCAAGAAAAAAATCTACACAAGCTCGACAGCATGAATTATGGCTGTTTTATAAAATATTGGATGCATTTTTTCTATGATGTGGGCATTTAAGAACAGTCTTCACAAAAACTTCGGGATATGAAAGCGATCAGACTTGAAACCAAACTTTGTTTATAGATAGCCAAAGTGATCAGCACTCTTAACGGAGAAACTTGTACAGTGAAGTACATGTATGAAAATTCATTTGCAATTCAAACATTCTTTCGTGAAACTAAACAAGATGTATCAAGTACGGGGTATGATATTAACACCTTTATATCACTCTCGATCTATATGACAGTTTTAATATTGTCCGCAACGGAGGGGCATCTTTTAAGAGGTATCACCTTGCCGAAAACAAACGAACAACAAAGACAGGGGGTGAGAACCTTGCTGTGGAAACAGGGCGATGCCACTGACCTACATTTCTTCTCCATATCTAATTTGTGTCTCTTTGCAAGGTGTCTCGCTAAAAGTACTGATGCACAAACGTATTACTGACCATGCTATAATAAAAGTATATATATATATATATATATATATATATATATATATATATATATATATATATATACATATATATATAAATGAGTGGTTTGCTATGCGTACCTCATGGATAGTGTTCCTTAATAGTTTGCTCTGTTCAATGTAATCATTCTTTGCTCAAGTGAATCAGTCTGCCTTTAAGTTATACAATGGGCTACTGCCGAAGGGACGTCACACTCTGTGTCCATTTCTGCCAATGTGCCTGTTCATAGATAGATAGATAGATAGATGGATGGATGGATGGATGGATGGATGGATGGGTGGGTGGGTGGGTGGGTGGGTGGGTGGATGGATGGATGGATGGATGGATGGATGGATGGATGGATGGATGGATGGATGGATGGATAGATAGATAGATAGATAGATAGATAGATAGATAGATAGATAGATAGATAGATAGATAGATAGATAGATTAAAGTTTGAACTTTCAGCATATGCCCTCTAAATTCAGTAATTTCTGGTACCAAAGGGTTTACATTACAGACTTTAACCCCTATTCGAGTCACATTTTCTGACACTAGCTGACTATAAAGACGGACGGCCAGGCGTATTTCCTATCGGTGAAACACTTGCATGTAAACCGCTTCGGATGCAGTTCAGACCAACAGTGCGGAAGCCACCGAAAGTCAATTTGAATATCTGTTCCGGATACACGTGCCTGCCCGCTGACTTGTAGTCGATTTTGATGAACTCTTGGTCCCATTTTTTGTATAGATTAAAAAGTCTTACTCTTATCTTCTCTTATGTAGCACACTGGTTTGCAAAATGGTGTCTCCGTTGTTTACGTCTTACCTTTTGAGCAGTAAAAGGAACAAACTGGAAATTACCGAACCGCCTCAGCCCAAGGAATGGGCCAGTTTGAGCTGGCTCAAGCGGACGGCTTATGTCAGTTAATGTGCCGAGGATGACACATCGGACTCTAGAGATGACGTCTAAATTGGCGCACAATATTTTGAAACCCTGTGGCTCACCATGAATTGATCAAACCATATGTGCAACTCCGTATGTATCAGTTGTGTACCTGAGAAGCGAAACTTCTCATAGTCTTCTTATTACATGAATATAGCAACATTAGAATCTTGGCAGATTATAGTTTCAGACGGAAAAGCTCTGTAGGTGTAAGTGTTGCTTACATCCAAAGAAATTATAGCTCTCGACAGATTTTAGGAGCAAAATTTGTTTCTTCGTGGCTATTTTTTGCCCAGCTTTTGAGACCTGGTACGTAATTACAGTGAACCTATTGCTGCTGGTTGCTAACAGAGCAATGCGCTGATTTTATATGTCAAATTCTCTGGATACTGTGGAGAACAAAGATGTGGACCTCGAAGCATATCAGTGGCGTACAATTGTATCATGTCATAGTTGTTTCTTTCCACTTTGAACACATGGCTTTTAGCAGAATTTGTCACATGCAAACTAGCTTTTGCGAAAGGCATCTTCTGTAAAGCTTGTAAAGTTTGACCAGTATGGAAAAATGATGGAAAGCTTAACGTTCAAAAATCAGTGAGCAGTGTAATCTTTAGTACCCAATACGATTCTTTCGACACAGGGCGATAAAGCAAAACCGATTTGCGAAATTGTGTCAAGCAAGGCTGATAAATTGAAAAGTATTAAGCCATACGTGTAAAAAGTATATATTTTGTAAGCAGACACGATCCAAATACTTCATGCCTGTTTCAACCTGATAAAATACATGCTGAATTAAATTAAGTGTTTTATTTGTAGTAATATAGGGAATGCAGTTTTAATACTACAAATTTTTGTTGACTTATAAATTGTTGTTGACACAAAAATTGGAAACATGTAGTTCATTGTCGAAACACATGAGACAAAAGATAGTGAGCCTATAGACTGTTATAAGTGTGCTTAACAGACTTCTTGATTCAGTTGAGTCTTGAAAAGACTGTAGTAAAACTATTGAGATGTCAGTATTCGTGGTATTTCTAAATTACCCTAGTTAATTATCATCTTTAGCGATCATGAACCACTCCGGCGCACCATTTTGTGTGTACATCAGCTGATTTTTCTGTTAGAAAAATTCCGTCCTCTTCAAGAGGGGCGCGTGTCTTCTCTTAAGAGAAGTCCGCCTACCTTTTGTATTTTTGAGTTTAATTTTATCATCATCATCATCATCATCATCATCATCATCATCATCATCATCATCATCATCATCATCATCATCATCATACAAAGGTATGATTTTTTTATCTAGGGCTACTCTAATGCTGCTTGCAACTAGACCCGCATACTAAAACTACTTTGCCCTGTGACATTTTACAGTTTCAATCAGCAAATACAAGAGTGGCAAACGCAATGGAACAACAACTCTAAAATCAGTGACTTCAGAAGCCGGAAAAATATATGCATCTTCTTACCTTCATGCATCATCAATTATTTTGTGGAAGCTGATCTGGTGCAGAAACAGAAATAAAGCACGTGCTGACGGATTTCAGAATCAACGGGATATCAGTGCATTTGCATGAACTTTTGAGACAACTCTCATATGTTCGGGCCCTTTATCAAGTCAAAGTGGCATTGGGCATCATAAATACCGGATTCCTCCCTGAAACGACAAGACGCCTACAGCGTTATGCAAAGCAATAGATCTATCAGCTAAAGAAAAACACCTGTTTACAATCGGCGCTTTTGAGAGGAAAATTTGCAACACGAAGCTGTTGTCTGGATTTTTAAGAGGACTTGTGTAGCGGGAAAATTAACCCCTACGGTACACTGCGTCACGTTACTCAGAGCTTTCCTCAGCTGGCACATCTTGATGCTGCCGGCAGCAAAAATTAATACCAAATATGTTCTCCATGTTCTCATCAATTATAAATGTTTGTTCAGAATTTCAAATTGATAGCAGTTTTAGAAGGTTTGATCTATTATCAAGATACAAGTATCGGTAAACAAGTTTATGCTTTACCAAATTAAACACTTGGTAAATCCATAAGGGCACCTTTGACGACACTTTGCTGCATATTTGAATCCTGGGTACGTAGAGCCAATATATCGGCATGCAAATTTCCTCATCAAGAGTTACCGCAAAGTCTGCGATGTCATAAATATCGTCGGGGTTTTTTTTCAAGTTATTGTTGTCGTTCTCTTTTATGTTTCTTTTTGCATTTTTGTTTGTTTGCTTGTTTTGTTTTTTATTTTTATATTTTTGGGGGTTTTTTGTTTTTTTTTTTTATGTTTTATGTTTGTTTGTTTGTTCGTTTGTTTGGGGATGGTGGTGTCGTCATCAGCAATGTGCTATTAATTAACAGGTTTCCTCAGCTGCACTTGGCATATAGAGTACCCCCCCCCCCCAAAAAAAACCCACTCGACTCAGCTATAAGGGCCTTAAAATGAATAATGATAATAAAAATGATGATGATGATGATAATAATAATAATAATAATAATAATAATAATAATAATAATAATAATAATAATAATAATAATAATAATAATAATAATAATAATAATAATAATAATAATAATAATAATAATAATAAATAAGTAAATAAATAAATAAATAAATCAGTTCATCAAATATAAACAATAAATTTGTCGTCATATGCCCTTGTGTTATTCAGAGAAAGACTGTAAGACTGCAATGGGGAGATTAAAGTCATACAATCTTTGCCGCAACTTCCCCGGACCTTCAACATGCAGGCACAGCACAGTTTTTAAAATTTGTTAAGCAAGAATTTGTTTTTCACAACCCTGGCCAACGTGTTAAATGGAAGCGATAATTAACATACGTGTGTTTTTGTTTTTATTTTGTATTTATTTTATTTTTTTAATTTTTTTTTTTAATAATTTTTTTGTATTTCTTTTTCTTTTTCTTTTTTTAAGAAGAGAGGTAACAGTTTGGAAAATTATGCAAATTAGGGTCATTTAAAAATACAGACCTTGAATATCGTCAAATCTATTGTTGGAATATGTGTTATTCCAAATTCATTTCATAGCTTTGTGCTGTAAACGCATCCAATGAACCATAATCCAAGGTTGTAGAATTTTAATTTGTGCTAATATGACTCACTTGAAAAGTTTAACTGTTTAATATCTTGAAAAGTATAATACGAGTAGGCAGAGCTCCCATTCCAACTTCAATTGATATGTGTCTGTTGAAGGTGCATCCATTGATCCCCCCAAAAGGTTGTAGCATATGGATTTATACTAATTCGGGGGGGGGGGGGGGGCTTGAAAATTTAAATTTTGATTATCTGTCTTCAGACTTATGCATAAGTGGATGTCTCATTCTGATTTCACAACCTAGGTGTGTCTGTCATGAATTTTTGTGCACAGCTAAGTTCTCAGACGCCACGTAAGCTATAATCTCTGAACAGCAGGTGGTCCTATCAGTAAAGCTGAAATATGCCAATTAGGATTAACAGTAGTAAACTTGATAATATACGTGAAAGAATAGACGTACAACAGGCCACGGTCAGCAGTCAGTAACATGTATGTGTACATAACTGGGATTTGTTGTTTATACTGTAGTCAGACATGACACTTTAATGCTACCATATGTCGACCATTTTGTCGTCAATCCATGCTGTTCTGTCAACATGGAACCGTAAATGAATCATAGTTACAATAAAATGTGTATTAGACCAAGGTAGATTTTGTTACCACATTACCAAATGTCGCTTGTGTGCTGACACTTGACGTTCAATTTTAGCAAGAAGTCTTTCTTTCTGCAGTTTTCTTTTCATTTGCGTGGTTTTGTTTTTGTTTTTGTTTTTGTTTTTGTTTCGTTTTTGATTTTGTGTTTTTTTTTGTGTGTGTGTTTTTTTGTCATGCCAGGAGCCTTATTTTGATACATTTTTTTCAATCTTAGGTTTTCTGTCACAGAGCTCCTCCAATTTCAAATTCAAGGTACAGGGCAACAACTTTCCTTCGTAGGTACACTGACAGATTTGCTTTGACATAATTTGTCTTATTTAGTTATATAACACGTAGCACAGCGTTAGCTAAAAGTATCAACTTAAAAATTGCAAAAGCTATCACATAAAAAGATAACACGTATCACCGTAAGAAAATAAAAACAATAGCATTATATACAAAAAACCACCATATTGAATGTTTTGTTGTGAAACAATATTTATTCAACGAATATCCCTCCCATGTACATATGCATACACACACACACACACTCACACACACACACACACACACACATATATATATATATATATATATATTTATGTATGTATATATATATATATATATATATATGTATATATATATATATTTATAACCTGTTGGTTCGAGTTCATTGTTTTACTTCAAATATATTAGTATGTAATTATACTGTTGCTATAATCATATCTGCTTGTTATCTACAATTAAAATCTATATCAGAGCAACAAATATTTTTTCACAAATGAACCTTTTGAAGTTTTGTAGCACTAGCCGTGAAAAATACCCTGACAAAGAATAACATCGCGATACCAATTATTGTAACTCGGCGTATCAATTTTATGTATCATGGCACCAGTTTTGTATACTTTATCTACGATTTTGCGACATGATTTGCACCATATCAGTCCTTGTTATGTTTGCAATTGAGGTGCTTTTCTCACGAAAGTTGGAGACTCCTCGCTCCTGCAAAATTAATGGGAAATATGATATGAACACATGAAGAGGTCCATAGAACAGTTACCTGAATCAAGACTCTCATAAATCATCGACGCCGTTTAGAAATATACTGTTTTCATTTTAATAACCTATAATACCTTCATTCATCTTGCTGAGATACCTGCGTTCCGTTTTTTTTTCTTTTTTGTGGAATTGCGATATATTTGGCATGATCACTTAAGGGTATCAGTGTGTAGTCGAATTGTTGAGTACTTACTGAAACCTTTATACAGATGTGGACGGAGCAAAATGTGCTCACAACCCTGCTTACTAGATGTTTTAAAATTACTTTACTCCAAGTATAACCGCAGTTTTCTATATAATTGCATATAATTATACTTAAAGTGATATCATCATCATCGTCGTTGTATACGCTTATGGTCAGCATTGCACTTAAGTCCCTTCACACGCGTCCTTTTTCACTTTGTATTTCATACTCTGTACATGCCACTGTGGGCCTAATTTTAAACGTTAAAATTTGAATGTTGAAAAAATATTAACACTGGTGAATTACATAATTTGTAGAAAAATATGTGCAGTCAATTTGCACAGACATAATATAGCTTGGGATAATGAAAAACTGCGGGTGCTGTTAAATTGACTCCGAAATGCATGCGCGTGTCAAACGGTTATGCAAATCATGGATCTAAATGCAGGTTTACTCTCGTCTAAGAAATAACTGACATAGCAGTGGCGACTCCGGTTAATCATACTTCTCATTCATCTTGATTTCGTTTCTTTTTTTAATAGAAACGCTTGGGGGGAGGGGGGGGGGGCGAAAGCGGGCTGATGTGCGTTCTTCCAGATCAAGTTTCTTGCTTCGTGGTCGGCCAGCAAATTTGCCATTTTGTGCTTCTGCAGGCGCAGTCACGAAGACCGCCGCATATAGAAAGCTAAAGCTACCATGAGTTATAAGGAGAAAGCTTTCCAAATAATAGACCACATTTTTTCGTTACTGCCAACTACTATGAATTGAAGAGAATACCCTTCAATGATACCATTTTGTCTGTCATTTGGATGTCTTTCAGCTTATACCATGACTGGTATCCGCTGCATGTTATTCTGTTATGACGGGGAAGATTCATCTGCGTATAATTTTATACTCAGTTCAATCGTTTATCTCTAATGAATGTTTTGTCTTTGAATTTCGAGGGAAATTTGACACATAAATGAAAGAACATAGCATATATGAAACAATATGGCATATTTGCTTTGGATGGCGATAACTTCAGACTTTTCAACTGACTAGCTTTTAGAGGCATTTTGTCTTTTCAACTGACAAGCTTTTATAGGCATTTTGTCTTGCAATTTAAACAGCTTTGAAATTTCAGAAATGCGATATACGCTTCTATGACGAAAAACATTATACTTGTCATAAACAATGCATTAACATACTCTTGTGTTATAATATTCTATTCAATTTAAAATGTTGGAGCAGTAGACATTTTAACTAATGCATTTTACATGTCATTTCTGGCTGCTTTAATTTTTGTACGTTGAAAGTAATCAATGCCTCTGGTTGCAACAAATATAGAAAGGCTTCGGTACAGGATCATTTAACTATCAACTTAACTGAGTGCATCACGCATCATATGATGAAATACAAAAGTTTTTTTTTTTTTTTTTTTTTTGCTTTTAATTAAAATTTCATATCAGCAAAAAATAAGCAAAATTGCGTTGACGCTACATCCGAACGATCTCTTTGAAGTGAAAAGGTACATGTTAAACTAATTCTGCAAATCTCCGGGTTAGGTTACCCTAAATCTTGATTACGCACTAGATTCTAGTTTCTTATTAAAAACGGTGTATAAAAATAAAACATTTTAGCATCGGCAAAGGTGACAAGAAAATTGAGGTAATGGGCAATCAGGACGGCGAAAGTTTCAGCAAAGCATAAACACACCATTGTGAACGTATTATCGCTTCAACAACCTAAAATATCCTTCCATTATATGTAAAAGCTGAGCTAGCATATATAATAATACAACTAGGGGTCAACTATATTCCCTACAAGGAAGATGAGGCAAATAGCGGATGCCTATCCAACGCCCTCTCATCAGGTGCAAAACACGTACATCAAAGTACAACGTCACCGAGCATGTTGTACGGAACTAGGCAGTACAAAAAGACGGAATCTAACAATGTAAACACATTATTAAAAGCTAAGGAACAGAGACACAGTGACAGATCCGAGCTGGTCATCCATCAGTAAAATAGGCGACAAGAAACCTATACCCATTTAGTATTTAAAATAAAGTGCGTAGAGTTGCTTCTATTACATTTTGCATTACCAATTGAGGCAAACGAAGGCGCGAAATATCAGATTTACCTTATCAGGAATACAGACTCCATAATATAATTGATGGATGACTAGTATTAAGGATATTAGAAATTTTAGCTTATGCAAATAATGGTATCGAAACGCATGGGGCACGTGATGAGGCTTTTAAAGATTTGAAGGTATGTATGCGCAATCACGTTGCTTGTATATTCTTCAATAGATGTAAGAAACAAAATAGAAGAAAAATATCATGGCTGGAATTTGAGTGGTTATTACAAAGGAATGGAGCGTGAGTAGTAGTAATAGTCGTAGTAGTAGTAGTTGCAGTAGTAGTAGTTGTAGCAACAACAACAGTAGCAGCAGCAGTAGTAGTAGTAGTAGTAGTATATTGTCCTTTCTCAGAATATATCATCTCATAACATGAGCTTTACATGGTGTCTGGCACTTTTGATAATTGAGCATTATAATGAATGATTCACAATGATACTTTATTGAGTCCACATTACCACGGAAAATAAAAGCATGTAGATCTAGATGAAATCAATTGCAATGCAGAATGGATGAGGGCGCATTGACAAGAGGTATTCGTATTAACTGGGATCATGTGCTGCCATCTAGGCTGCAGCAAGAAACTTGACAGGCAGGATGACATATTCATGTACCAAGCCGGACCCATTGGGCTTTCAATATAAAAGTGAAACCTCATGAAGGCAAAAAATGAAGAGAAGTCATCCAGAAGAATTTAAAACATACCACTCAGAGAGGCATGAACGGGTACAGGCTCCAAAACATGTTCTTGGTAGTTACCCGCCTAAGACCATTTAATATATTTGGGCTAATGCAGCTCTAGGTAAAATTCTGCAGAGGAACGTGAGCAATATGTTTATGTACAATAATACTTCCATATTGATATAAGTTGGACAGTGGCAGGTGAGCTTGTGGAGAGTATAGAGTTCGAACTGCGGAATAGGGTAACGACGACTAGAAAGTGGTTCTAGACAAAAAGGCTCTAAAGCATAATACAGGAAACGAAATATATTTCATTTTTGGGAGAAAAGTATTTTTTGTGTGGTTAAATAACAGAACTGTTACAAATGCCTTCATCATGGCTTAGACATAGTTCTGTTGCTTCACAAATGAGGGGACCAGAACAAGTCAGCAGATAATATCGTTACATATGAATGCCTCCTATTTCACTCAATTGACTCCTTTTACAGAACCAGCAAAGCGTAGAATTTTTTCACTTCCAGCTGACTGGAGAAGGCATCGCGGGGTGGACACTTGTGGGCACAGGGTAACGCATGTTAAAAGTACCAATCTTCAAAGTAAATTTGATCTCAACTATGGCAACACTAACATAAATTGTAAATGTTTTTATGGGTATGCTTGTCAATATCGGTAATGTACCAGGCATTTTTAATTGAATATGTTAAAAACTTTTTGCGGGCAAAATTAATGAGACCCTAATTCAGTGTCTGTGCACTGACCACCACACATGCATAGGTGTCAATTGTTTTCTAACACCTGTGGGGTTAATCACCAGAGTAGTTTGTGAAACCTTATAACATAGTACATTTTGGCAGCATGTGCTCAATATGCCACAGCATATTGCTCTGTGGGATGTAACCATTCATACAAGGGTATGAATGGTCTATCCCAAATGGCTAAACGCCGTTGGTTTAGTTATGGCAGACACTTCAGTGATTATGGAACCTTTACTGTCCCAAAATCGTCTCAACCGATTGTTATAAGTTCAACATTTTATTAAGGTGAAATGGTCATGCCCCGGTAAAATCAGCCTACTATCCCCTTTCTGACCAAATAAAGTAAAAATGATTCATGTAAACACATGCAAAGTATATATTTCTGGAAAGATCATGATCTAAAGATTACGAGAAACTAAAATCATGAGCCTTTGATATAAATTGTTGTATAAAAAATGATTTCTTTGGTCTCCAAACACAATGTAACATGAGCATACAAATGTAGAAATAACTACTTATTTTTTTTCTCAAACTTCAAATTGTTTACACAGAGTTACTGGCCACATATGTTGCTACAAAATCGTCCCATAGATTTTTCAACACTGAGTGTGTTTGGCAGCTATGAGGCCTCAAAGTTCCTGCCAGCAGATATAATTGGTTCCTAAGGTTTACCTCTCCATAAGTCCAAAACAAACACCATGGTAAAAAAATCTATAGGGCACGTTTTAGCTACATATGTCGGAAGTAATCCAGAGAAAACAGATTAAAGATTGGTGAAATCAGTAAGAAGTTACTTCCACATGTGTATATCCATCTTTCATTGAAATTCAAGGAAATCAAAATGGTTGTTTATACAACACTTAGCATAAAATAGACATGCTGTTTGTTTAGTCACAATCTGCTTATCATAACCTTTTCACAAATGTATACTTTGCATATGTTTACATATATACTTTTCGCTTTATTTGGCCAGAAAGCAGATAGTAGGCTGATTTTACCGGGGCATGGCCATTTGACCTTAAAGGTTTCATTAATACTCTAGAGGCCATTTTCCTTCCACCCTTAACTTTTTCTACTGAGATATTCAAGTTATTTTAATGAAAACATTGCTCTGTGGCAACTGCCTATGTTAAAACTATACAATCAAACAGGCTCACTCCCACAAAGGGGCTTTCTCTAGGCATCGGAGGTCAGAAAATCACTGGGCACAGTGGTCCACCTGCACGACAGTGGACTGGTGCGGCAACCTGGTGTGTGACCAAGGTCATGCACCAGTCCCTGGTGCATGACCCAATTTTCCCATCCTGCGGTCCGACCCGATGTGTGATACATTTTCCCAACCACAAACTGTAAAATATTATGCCAGCTACCATTATACAGTATGCTGCTATTAAGTACTAGTCTGTTCATATTGTACACGGTAAATACAATGTTTATTTGCCTCGTGGTAAATGTCAGTATATTGTGCACTACGTGGAAAATAGGAAACAAAGTTTTTGCGTGTTTGAATACTGCATGGTAGATATCATTGCATTGTATAGTACAGGGTAACTATCAGTACTAATATAAATAAATAAATAAATAAATAAATAAATAAATAAATAAATAAATATATATATATATATATATATATATATATATATATATATATATATATATATATATATATATATATATATATATATATATATATATATATATAAAATGAAATGCATAATATCCTGGTAGCTTTGCTTAGGTGTTTAAGATCCACACAGGCATAATATTTCGTTTACTTGCATTAGATATCGAGCAGGAAACAAACTTTTTTTATGTAATGTTTGGTAAATATTGTTACTAGATGGCATAAGACAGTTTACTTGCATTATGCTTTACGTTCATGTATTAGACATTGAGCAAGAAACAGACGTTTTTTGCTTGTTCATATACTGCAAGTGATGTACTCCTTTGTCACCCTGAGTAGGCTGACATACAGCATATATATGTTTTTCCGCCGGTGAACTGTTAATGTGAAATCTTCATATCGTAATGTAATTAGGGTGATATAATCCTTTATCTATGGTATTGTGGTTCATTTATTTGTAAATATAACAATTATTTAACATATTGACTAATCATCTCCTTGATTATTACTTGTATAAGTAACTGTTAATAATGTCCCTTATGGGTGGATTATGGGTGAAGTAAATCTTCACCTCGAGCGGCGACTAGTATTACGACATTATATTTGTGTCTCCCCGTGCAAGGCGGGGGGGGGGGGGACATTGTTTTTGCGTCGGTTTCTTCCGCTTCTTCTTGTTCTTGTTCTTGTTTTTGCTTCTCCTTCTTCTTCTTCTTCTTCTTCTTCTTCTTCTTCTTCTTCTTCTTCTTCTTCTTCTTCTTCTTCTTCTTCTTCTTGCGTGCGTTGCGGACGCGAAAACTCAAGAAACATTTGACTTGGAAAATGGAAATTTTTTGTGAAGATGTTCCTATAAAAAAAACCTTGCTCAGGATTGCAGATGAGTGACCTTGACCCATTTTTCAAGGTCACATGGGCTTTTCATCTAAAATTGACATGAATGCAACAATTCTGCAAAGATTTGACTTAGGAGGTTGGTATTTTGCATGTCTATGTACCATAATACCAACTAGGTTGGGATTGTCGATGGGTGCCCTTGACCTATTATCAAGGTCACATTGCTATTCTTTTTTAAATCATTGCAGATGCACTCGGGAAAGATTTGTCTTAAAGAGGTTGACATTATGTGTGATTATGTTTGTTAGTAAGACTTTTGTAAGACGTTGTTTGTAACTGCACATGTCTGACCTTGACATATTTTTCAAGGTCACATGGGCATTTCGTCAAAAATCAACGTGGAAGTGATAACGCAAGAAATATTTCACTTGGGAAGTTGAAATTTATATAAGACCTTGCTTGGGATTGCAGATGGGTGACCTTGGCCTATTTTTTGAGGTCACATGGGCATATCATGTAAAATCGATAACTCAAGGAAGATATGACTTGGGAAGTTGAAATTTTATGTGAAGATGTTCCTATATAAGACTTTGGTTAGGATTGTAATGGGTGACCTTGACCTTTTTCAAGGTCACATGGCCACTTTTTCAAAACCATTGCAGACACAAGTCAAAGATTTGACTTACAGAGATTGGAATTTTGTGTGATTATGTTTCTATGAAAGACTTGTAAGACCTTGCTTGTGACTGCGGATGTTTGACCTTGGCCTATTTTTAAGGTCACGTGGGCATTTTGTCTAAAATCCATGCAGACATGCTTAAATTTTGAAATGGCAATAAAGAGTGTACCGTCACCATATCTGTAGATCATTGGAATCGGTACGCTCATTTATGAAAATAAGGGTGACAATAGTAAGGGGGGACCATGAGACATTTGATTTTCTGTCGGAAAACCAGCCTGTTCTAGTTTACCTATGTCTTACATATGTGCTCAAATATAATAACATTCTAGCTTAGAGTAAAGGCATAACACGGGCATAATGTACGTCAGAGGTATGTCGGTTGATCATTTGACCACGCGTGCCTGACGAAATATGTTACTGCTGTTGTCATACGGTGGACATGACACAACTTTTCGTGCGTGTACTTAAAGCTGTTGTATATAAGTTGTTCATCGGGTACATAATATAGCCCAATCAACTATTTCTCAATACAACTCGGCATTATCCTAAAAAATTACAAAATTTGAGTACTTATATTGTCTTATGTTGTTCTATGTTTCACTTCATGACGCCTGAGCAGAGTGTCTTGATATTTGCTATCTATATTATGTCAGACATATTTTTTTATCTTTTCGTACTGCGTGACATTTTGCATGCCCCATCTTTACATAAACAATGCAGAATGTATGTCACTGGGTTTACTGCTTTAACATTGCCCTTTTCATGTGCAGTCGCCCAATACAGTTTAACTTTAAACTTTTTCTTCTGCTGAGCGAGACAATTTACATTTTTCATTTTCAACGCACGTACGCACTTTGTGGCTTCCAATCGATGTACCCATTGATTGGAAATATATATTTTTCTTTACTACTCTTTTTTATATTACTATTAGCTCTTTTCTTTTGTAAACACTATATGAAGTAAAGCGCCAAAGGTAGTCTATGTTTTTCCACCTTTTACCAAATAGAACCTGTCAAAACCCTTGTCAAGGACTGGCATTGGTGAATGCCTGAGCAAAAGTCAAAGGTGGCACTGCATAGTGCATGGTGACTAGTGTGTTCCGACAGGCCATTGGGTTTCATGTTTATGATTACAATAACTATCAGAATGGATGTTGTTCCCATGCTGGAACTTAGTCTCTTAACGGTGGCCAAATCTATTACGCAAACCAAATGTCTCAGATTGCGTAGAAGTGGTGTTCAACTTTTACTCGCATCTTGGATACACACTATTGACAAAAATGCATACGTTAATGAATAATGGCATAGCATTTGTTCTCTGTAATATTTGTTAATTTCTTCGGGAGACGTACAGCCAAACTCCGGTCCACAGAATCAGATCATTAAAAAAAAAATCGCCACTTAAATGTCAATGGTCTTGTAGCCAATAATAAGTTTGATGAACTCGACTGTATTTGTATACATAGTAATGCATATGTGATATGCCTGAAGGAAACGAAACTTTTGTTTCAGATATCTACATAAAAATTAGTGGGTTGCAGCCGCTTTTTAGTTGTGATTGTAACAGATTTGAAGCTTGGGTGGCAAGTTACTTATCAGATTCATTAATGTGAAACGAGTTTTATGCACCAAACTTTTTATTTTTGGTTGTGGAAACTACAATAAATAAACATAAAATTCTTATTTCAACATTTTACGTGCCACCAGATCAGAACTTGGAAGGAAGTATTGATTTTCTTGACCATTTTCAGGAGATAGTGCCTAGAATGATTTCTGAAGTGCCACGTGCAGTCTTAATTACAGGCAATTTCAATTACCTGGTATCAACTGTGACCGTACCGGACCACTGTCTGGAATCCGTTTTAAAGTCAGAGGTGCAGGAATACAGGAAACCCATGGAAGCGGACGGGGACATCACATAATACGGCGCCCAAATATATTAAAACATCGATGAAGAATGCATTACCACTCAGTACACCCAGCAGCTGTATGTTTATTTCACCTTATTAGTGCTCTTAATCTTATAGAGCTTTACACTACACTTCCTGCTATATCGATTCAGATGGACCCTGGTAATCTTATCCGTGTGGGACTTCCCTGGGCTGTTAATTTACCATGGTCGCACGTGTCAATAATATAGTCCAATTGCAGGTGTTTGTCATTTTTAGTTATCAACAATTTGCTTCTTACCATAGATTTTTTCAATTTAGCCCATGTGTGGAATTTATTGCTGTACTCTGTTTTGAACATTAAAAAATATAACAAAGATTCGGGAATATGCTTACAAATTACATAATATTATTTGAGTCCTGAAGGAAGGGGAAGAGTAGGAAGAGACAACCGGACACAGCATGACGCACCAAGTATCTGAATGCATTTCAGACAACAGCAAATAACCCGGAAACTATTCTATTTCATATTCTAAAACTGGGAAAATATAGCGTCGGTAGAACTCATTATATCAGATACCAATATGTACATTTACATGTAGCTACTTCCTGAAATGTCTTCAGGTAAACTTATGTCGGGAATGTACTGCTTGTCAAAATTTTTGAGATAGACAAATACGGCAATATACATGAAAATCAGGTGAAATGTATCGCCCGCCCTTCAGGATGAGGGTTTTTTTTTTTTTTTTTTTTTAAGAATGACACAAAAATATGCGTCAACCTTACAGTAGTACATGTATTGTGAAAAAAAAATGGTGACCTTCACTTAATTTTTAAGGCCATTTAGCGCTGCAAAGTACACTGCACTCGATGTGTCGAGCACAAAAACGGCTGATATAACCAAAGGTACCACAATGTATATGTTTCATGACCACGGAATGGTCCGGTGTCGAACCAGCAAGTTTCGGCACCAATCGCCTAGCCGAAAGCGGAAAACTCACATACCAACTGCACCAAATCTCCAATCCTAAAAAGACTGGTTCAATGGAGGCAGGTGTGCGTGAATGCCATTATCGACACGGCTTGATTCATGTATTCGGATTGTCCCACATCGAGGACTGTACATATCTAAGTCCACCAGCATCAAAGGAGCACCGGAAATATATGTTTTTTTTACCACGGAACTGCCGGTTCTCTAACCAGCAACCGTATATAATTTATAAAAGTGTGATATTGCGTAATTTAGATGACCTTGATTTCTCAAGGTCAGAGACAGAATGTATTTCAGGAAATGAAGCTTTTTGTGAAGGCCATTTTATCTGAACTTGTGGTGTATATATACTAGTGTATAGCATTAGTGGAACATTACACAGATGGAAGACATGACGTGTGGGGTCACGATGGCGCCCAAACCACCAGTAACACATTACTTCACAAAGAAACACAATGGGAACCGTTAAAAGACAGAAGAGAGATACACAATTTGATACACTTTTACAAGATCGTAAATGGTTTTGCCCCACATAACCTACAGGATAGGATTCCAGAATCTATAGCCATCGGTCACAACACTAGACACAGTAAAGAAATATCACTGATATTTTGTAGGTCCGAACTGCGCAACAAATCCTTTTCCCCCGCTACCATACCCAACTGGCGTAACCTGGGTAAAGAGATCATACATTTTCCTGAAACAGTTCTAGCATTCAAAAATAAACTGAATGGTAACATAATACATGCCCCCCCCCCCCCCCGTATTTTTATGGTAAAAAAGATTCGCCCAAGTCCACCATACGAGGATGCGCTTGAACTGCTGTCCTTTTAATGATTTGCTGTTCCAATACGGTCACAGCGACAGCCAAAAAAGTGCTTGCGGAGCCCCAGTGGAACGCATTTTCCATTTTTTTGATAGAATGTTCTGTTTATAACGAACCCCGCTGGGAAATACTAGGACCTTTTCAGCCAGAAATTACTGCTAAAAGGGATATTTTGCTGTACCGTGATGCAAACAAGCACATTGGTTGGAACACTAAGTTATATGACAGGGTAGAAAGGTTTTTTTCTTTCTTCTTTTTTTTTGTTTTTTTTGTTTTTGTTTTTGTTTTTTTTTTTTTTGTTTTTAACAAAGATATTTAGTAGAGATAAAGTGATTGTCATCGCCAGTTTCTTTTATTTTCTTTCCTTTTTCCCATTTTTTCTACATTTGTACTTTTTGCTGATGCTTCGGTTTCCTTAAGTGATGCTGTGTAGTTATGGAGAACGATTTATAAAAGATTTACATCTTGTGTCCCAATCCATGTTTCTTTGAAATAAAATATGTTTAAACCAACCATGATGGCGCCATGGGTGGTATTAATTGGAATTTGCATAATAGGTATCAAAACATGTTGAATAGATTATTGTGACAATAAATTGATATAAAAATACAAAATTTACAACACATATGCATTAGGTCGATTGTTATTTTTAAAGTTTGGCTGATCTTGACCCGTTTTTCAAGGTCAGTAAGCATTTGAGTAAAGGGCGCTAAATTCAGTATATTGGGAAAGAACAATATCATCATCATCATCATTGATGTAGGTGCAATCAAAACTGCAAGTATTATAAACGAAATGATATGGTTGCATGACCGTGAATATTTTATAAAAAGTCAATGATAATATATTATACGGAATAACCATTTTTGTTTCCTTCTGTGGATGCTTCCCTATATTATTTTATATATGGAGGAAGCAAATTACATACA